>VZTE01002171.1:763894-787017 GCA_013397775.1 Eulacestoma nigropectus
CCCGAGGTCCTAAAGCCAAGGCTGAGATTCCTTCCTCCCTTCCTTCCTTCCTCCCTCCCTCCCTCTCTCTCCCCCTCCCTCTCTCTCACACACACTCTTTTCTGTGCTTTCTTGCTTTAGAATAGCTTAAAGGAAGAGAAAGGAGATGAGAAAATATTATCTAATCTCTTTTGCAGCTATCTGACCTGTACAATAAGGATACCAACAATACAAGTTTTTCTCAAGGCATTTGAAGTCCGTAGGCAGAAAACACTCTAGAAATGCAATGGATTATTGCTAAGTATTGTTGCTGCTGTTCCTAATGTCAGCCTTTCAGACTAAGCGCTGCACTTTAAGGCAATGTCAGAGAATAACCACAAACTAGAGAACAAAGGGAAGGGATATTAAGAGCTCAGACATGTAGAACCTGCTTCTCTCAGCAGCTGTGTCTCAGCCCCCAGACCAGTAGTCAGGTTGGATGCAAATGGCAAGTTTCCAGGTCTTGAGGGCTTCAATTGATGGTCTGCTCTTTGGAGCACTGTCTCCCAAGGGTATAAAAAAATTGGAAGGTAAACAATTAGATGGCTGCACTGCGCAGGGCTATGTGCTCTGATTAGGAGATTCTGCCTGACACAGAGGGATGTCACTGCCTACAGTGGTATCTGCTGCTGTCACTATCGGCGTGCGGCAGGTGACACTATGGAGGGTGAAGCTCAGCTGAGCTTCCCACAGAGTTAAAGGGAGGTGGCAAGGGAAAGGGGAAGAGAGGAAGATACAGCTGACAACTGTAACTAACCCTTCAGTGTCTAAACGAGGAGAAGAGGGGCGGGATGGCTGGATGCAGAGTCGTTGTGTCACAGCGCAGCTACTGCAGCTGAATCAGTGCTAAGACAAAAAATAGATATATACCCTCTGCCACCACAGCCACTGCACAGAAATCTGACAGTCTGATGATGCAACCAGGCCTTTGCTGCCTCTACTTAGCTAAAGGAGCACTCCACAGACATCAGAGTTACAAGGCTGCTTATGGAAACCACCATCCTGTTCCACACCCCTATGGTCACCCTACCACCATTATTGCTCCCTAAGGAGGGGAGCAGGAGCAGATATCCTATATGGGTAGCCAGTACTAGAAAAAAGGAAGCACAGCTGCTTTAGGAAGCTTTTTAATGGATTCACTTACAGCACACCTAGCACAAATCAATACATATTGGTAGCCACCTGACTGCTGGTAGGCACTGAAGGTGCTTTGTGTGGGAGAGAGGTGCAAATGTATTTCAGATACTGTCAACATACCAGTAAGCTAGGAAAGAGTTTAGAAAAGCTGTAAGATATGTTGGAGAATGGCTGTGTCCCTCTGCATTAAGTTTGTCATCCCTGTGACTTGTCTTGGAAAACTGTTTCTCCTTCCTTTTTATGTCGTCTTTGGGACTGATCAGGCAGCCCCTATGGAACAGTTCAGCCAGCTGTGCATTGGACAGCTGATACTGTGGGGAACTAGAAATATCCAGCAAAGGTGTGTAGGAATGACCATTTACTTGCCATAAATGCAATGGAGAGTTTTATTCCCATTTATTCTCTTGAAGTCTCAAAATCTGATGATAAAAACTATCAAATAAAATACAATCACTAGGAAGGTATATCTATTATATTCTTTGGGAATCTTTGGTCAAGGGAGGGAGTAGTGGATGAATACTTCATACTTTAATTTCCACTGAATTATTTTTCCCAGATTGCATCACACATGTAGGAAAGCAGCCATGCCTGGATTTCCACTGAAGGAATCTCAAAAACGAACAAAATTAAAAGATTCTTGTCACCCACAAGTAAATTGAAGACATTTTGTTAAAATCCTATTTGGTTTATTACGAAAAAGAATTCTTACCACCTTTGGACAAAGACAATCAATTGTTTCATGATGGCCAGGATGAGTTCTGAAGATTCATAAACAGATGTCCCCGGTTCCAAGAAAGGGCAACAAGCCCATTCTTCAGGCTTGGATGTCTTGTAGAAATGTAATCCATTGGCAGGGTTTATTGTATGACTAAGCTCTATTTCTGCTTTTCTGAGAGAATGAAAGTGTGGTTACTTAATAGTTGTGTCAAGCTGGTGTGTTTGTAACTCCTTATAAGCTGAGGTTCGACAGTGCAGGCATTACCAAAATACAGAACTGTGTAAATGAAAAAAAAGTAAGAGGCAATCAAGCAGCCCAATGACAAACACTTCTCTAGGCAGCGAGGGGAGAAAAAAAATTAATGTATTTGTGTTTGTCCATCATGGACAATCGGATATCACCCTTGGACTAGAGGAAAAGCTTAACTGTTTATAACTATGTCTTGTGAAAAAATTAAGTAACATGTATGCTCAGCCGGCTACACTAAGAATAGCAAAGTACCTGCACCACCTGTGGACCTTCGAATGTTTTCGTATTCAGGTTTTGATTTTTGTCTATCAGGTCATGTCATTTTCTGTGTTGTATTTAACTCCCTATATCATTGCAAGTGTTCAAATCTCTTGTTAATAATACTCCTATCTTGTAAGGTATTTTGAGTCTTCAAAATGCCACACAAACATTAATTAATCCACTTTTCAATAAGTTAGTTCTGTCCTAAAGGGCTAGAAAATGACTACACATATGGAAGAGGACATTAAAATATTTTACTCCTTTATTCCTTCTTTACAATTGTATTGTAAGCACCAAAGACACTTTGATAATGTACTGTAAGGCACTAAAAGAATAATAAGAGTGCCTACAATAATACCATAACAAAATTCTTTGCTCTGCTCTGCTATGTTTCTTAATGATCTTAGCTAGAGTAAGAGATAAGAGGGGTAAGATGGAATAGCACAAAAAACCTGTCATTCTTCAGTAAAAGTACAAATCCTTACTATCTGAACTAAAACTTCAGGAACTATGTTTGCATAAACGAGGATTTCCTAAAACACTATGTGTGAATCATTAGCTTTTCTGTTTGTGGGCAGAAGGTTGCTAACTGTTAGCTGTACCTCTTTCTCACCAGTTACAAATAGGGTATTAAAAGGAAACAATTGAAGTGCCTCAAATTATTTTAATTGGAGAAGTAAGGAGGTTTAAAAATTGCTCAGCTAGTTTACATTTTTGTAAAATATTATTTGAAAGCAATGTAGCAAAAGACCAAAATAAATAAAAGAAAATCCTGGTAGTATTTATGAAACTCTAGTTCTTTCTTTGATTCCAGTGAGTTTTAATTTAGACTCCAGATGTTACTAAAAGCTGAACCAATACACCATCTTACTTTTCAGTATCTGGTCCCTGGCAACCATGCTAAACCCAGGAAGCAAGCAGAGAGTCTAACCTTTACAGGGTGTGGCTGGACATTCAAAGCCTTGTGTTGTTGATTTTGCCGGGTTCATACAACCAAAAAATCAGTCTGAAAAACAAAGATGGAAAGAATTGATCATCCTTCTCTCCCTCTACCTACACGAAAATTTTACCCTGTGTAGCTTGTTGACATGAACAGTTTATTAGCATTTAGAGAAGGTGAGGGTATGGAAACATCCAGCAGAGAGCAAAATATCTAAAACCACCTTTGATTATTAAAACTTTTTTATGTATCAGTGACAGATCTATTCCCTCTAACATCATCTACCCCGAAATACTTTGATTACTCATATCTGGGAATTTCTGCCACCTCGGTTTTACAGAATGTCAAATCAGTACTTAGATTCCCTGAGCAGAAATCTGGCTGGACAATTTAGGTGAGCACTAGAAACTCCTTAAAGTTTTTAAGAAACCTAATCATCTTTGTGCAAAAAATAATCAGTAAAAAGTGATTTTTTAATGGCCCTGTTGGAGCAGAGATTGGTAACTCATTAACAAGGCAAAGCCACTGAAAATCTGCCTATTTTTAAAAGGGATCAAGTTTACCTTACAGGATTTTTGAACACAAAGTGTTTCCACTATTTGTTAATTAAAAAAACCTAACTTATCCTTTTAGTTCTACTTTATTAATTCTATTTTCTCTAAGCTGCTATATTTCAATGATCATGCTGATATTCAAGACAGAGTTTAAATTCCTATTTTAGGCATTTAGAAGTTTAACATTTATGTCTAAAACTTGTCATTGCACACTCCTTTTATATTAGACAAAAAGAAAAACAGGCAGCTCTAGGTAGTGATTCATTTAATCCTGAAATAGGCCAGATAAATCATCCTCTGGAATTACTGATTTCTCTGCTAGGAAACTTAGGGTGACTAGTTTGGACTTTGAGTTAGCAGACTACTAAAATTAAGTCCAATAGGTCTTACCCCTGGGGGCTCATCTTCAGACTAGGTCAGAGTAGAGCTTGAGAAGTGCTGTTAAGCTGGATGGTCCACCAAGAAAGACTGAAGTCAATGTTCTACTCATAAAGTCCTATTAGCAACAAGTGAGGCTTTTGGCACTCATTAAATGAATACAAAAATGTTCATAGGTATTGCTGCTGCATTTTTGAGAAGTGTAAGTGTTTATGGTTCAGGGTACAACTCAAAACTTCCCAAACCTTACCACAGCAAAACATCTCAATAAACGGCATTAAAAAAGCACCATATCTGGATTAATATATGTGTCACTCAGCAAACCATGGGTCTCTCCATCCTAGAGGTGACACGAAAGTGAGCATACATTTTATGTATCAGCTTTCTGCTATACTGACTGTAAGTTCTTTTTTCTTCTTTTGGAAGAAATGTTTCTACTTCCCAATATGCTTTCCTTGTCTCTATGTGGGAGTTTGTAAGGAAAGGAAAATCTCTTCAGAAACCTGGCCAGAAATTAAGGGAGCAGCATCTGTTAAACACTACAACTTCAGTGAAGCTTTAATGACATGGGAGTTACAGACCAGACTGCAGCCTGAGGTGGCAATCCTGAGCTTCCCTAGTTGAACATTAAACAGAATTAAAATGAACAGAGGTAATTTTAGCTATCATAACCATGATTTTTGTGGACTATGGTTAACACTGAACAAACTTGAGTCCCATTTTCAAAGCATTCCCCAGTGGCCACAACGGGGGTTTTTTGATGAACCAGAGTGAGATTCAGATGTACTCCTGCATCTCCCAGAGCCGAGAATTTAGCTTGTGTTCCACTCAGACTGAGGAAGCAACATCTGTGCCCTGCATCCTCCTCCTGCGCTTGTTTGTACTCGTCTTTCCATTGTCCACACTACCTCCGTTGCTGTTCACTACTGAACTTTACAGTCATCGTACTGATACTCCCACATCCAAGTCCTCCCTGCAGCTGCTGGCCTGTTAAGAAACTCAGAGTTTGAAGACCATGGGTCTCCTGTGTCTACTGTCAAAAGGTTACAGTAATGAATGGCACCCTTGCCAACATGTGCATCCACTGCACAAGCTAGTAAGGGAAGCAGAATCTGGATGCTGGGAATGTTAAGCAAGAACAAGGAGGGGTTTGTTGGTGGTTTTTTTTGTTTTTAATTATACTTGAGTCAAGAAAGGACTTGGACTCTTCCAGTAGCTTGGTTTTACTCTCTACCTAAGTGCGACTGCAGAAGAATGGTATGATTTCTGCTCTGTATCCTCTTCCTCTGAACTTGCTTCCCACTTCATTGGTTTTCTGACAAACAGAAAAACGAGAAACAAAAGGGAAAGAGGAATCCTGAAATGTGATCAGTTGCAACTTACTAACTAGAATGCATAAGCCTTTGCAAGGAAATCCAAACTCTCCACTGACATAATATACTGAAATGCTCAAAAATCAAGGAGATAAGCTTCCCACTGTACCAGAACACTAGGTAGAGAGCAGAACTAATAACTACCAGCTGCTATTGGTGAAATAATGCCTAAGTAGGCCAGCTAAAGACCAGCTGATTCGTAACACTGCTCATCTTTCATTCTGCTGCCTCTTTTCAGAAATGTTCATGTTATCAGAAGCAAATGGGCAGCCCCTTGGAACAAACCAATGGCAGATCCACTCCAGGAAGAGTGGAGGAAGACCTGCTATCTGGAGAGGGCTTGAAGTATCAAAGCCACACAAGAACAGCTAGTGTTAGGTGAAGGCCACCCAGGTTTATGTTAGTAATTGGTGTATTGACTGAATCACACTAGCAAAAGGCTGTTTGTAAACATAAATAAAGCAATACTCCTTTGTGCTTTGAAGTTTCTACAGTTCTTGAGGTCTGTACTAAAGATTTATTGATCCTGGTATTCAGCAAGACCTCAGTGAGCCCTTCCTCTGATCCTTCTTGTTCTCCTCCACTTTTCTTTCATGGAATGAAGGACTCATGGGATAATGTACTCAGGGTACTAAAGGGCCAAATGGCAGTCTCTGTGAACAGCCTCCTTTGAGTTAGTCTGCAGATGTGCAAATAGCTGGGGACAAATAGTGCAAAGGCCATTCTACCCTTTATATACTTCTGCTTTTCACTGGCTACCTCTGAACAGGTTGCATCATTGACTAGTAGAAGGAAATGCTTAAAATAGAAATGCTTATATCAACAAATACATTCCCAGTTTGAGACAAAAATGCTTACCTTTTCCCTGCATGCCTTTGGGTTTCACTCTGATTGCTTGTGCATTTGACACTTCAATATAAAAATAGATGCTTAGTAATTTAAAATTGGCCTTAGTCACTCATAGTTGTGACATTTATGCTTCCCAGTCTATACTGTATACATTGTTCTGAAGACAAACACTAACACAGATTAAAGCATTTGACTGCCAGAAATGGAATTACTCCACAGCACTGGCCATAAGATGCTGAATTTAAACTTTAATTACTTCAGTTTGTCTCTTCTTGTGGCACACATCTGCTCTCACACAGCTTCGCCTGGTTATGTTGCCTTGAGGGGTTACCTAGAAACAGAGACTAGACAGGAGTAAGGGAACAAAGGTGGCTATTTATTTGAAAGGCCTTCAAAGGTACACCCTGGGGAGCCACAGGCTACATGAAAGATGGACCCCAAGATGGATGACGAGTCACGAGTTCTTCACACTTTTATAGGTTTGGTTCATTTGCATATCAGCATAAATTTGCCAGTTAAAACTTTAGCTAATGATGTAATTTCATCAATTTCTCCACCTCCCCAGAGGCCCTAGTTTGCTCCTTTTGGGCCCAGGATAGCCCAAGTGTCCTTGAACAACAAGCTCGGAGAGGCTTTGTTATGTCTATCTGGCATAAGAGAGCAGCAGCTAACAGGCTACAAGAAACTTCAGAGTTACACACTAGGCAGTACAGGATTTAAAAATAGAAAAGCTAGAACCTAAGGCATCAGTTAAGCATTTTCCTTGCATCACACAAGAGCATGTAAAGTTCTCTCATAGTAGATAAGTTTAGTTTAGGACCACCACGTTGTCTCTGTAGTCAATTAAAGCCTTTCATTCCTCCAGAAGGTAGGTGAAAGCAGGAACCAACTGTCTGAAGAAGCAGACAGTTTTTTCAAAGTACTCATGTGAGATCTCTGGGGCCCCCATCCATGAGTTGTGTCCTCCAGACCTCCTAAGAGCAGCAGGTTAGAGGGACGAGGCAGGCTGAGAGCCCAGCTCAGCTGGGAGGCCCAGTTAGTAGCCTGCCCACTTACTTTCTCTATACCAATATTAGCCTTTCTTAGACTTAAAGGGCTGAAAATGCAGTAAGGAACCAAAAAATGATATAACTAATATAATTCTTAGATATCATAACGGCATAAAAGAATAAATGTACTCAAAGTCTCCCACAGAATGCATCACTGCTTTGCTATACTTTGCAGCTGGATGTCTTGAGAAATACACAGCAAGAATGTAGAACAGTGTATATCTCCCACCAAATGTTAACTTCTACTCTTCTGACATTTTAGGTTATGCTCTTCTCCATTCCAGTTGAAAATGCAAATAAATGCTTCACTTTTAACAGATTCAATCCTAGGAGAAAAAGGAAGACTTTATACACTAAATGAAAGGCTTTTGCATTGTTCTAATAGTGGGATTGTTTAATTCATATCAGATGGATTTGCTTAAAATGTTGTAATAAAAATAGCTCGCATAAACACTCTTGTGAGATATTATTCACTTGTGTGATCTGTAATAGAATGACTAAGAGTATAATTTTGTACCACTTATCTTTAATGATTGTAAATCTGTCTTGGATACAGACATAAATATTCTCTCTGTTCAGACACCGAAGACAGACCAATGTCTTCAAACAATGTTTCATCTCATCCTAGAATAGCGGTGTAGGACAGGTGGACTGCCCTCGGTGTGACTGTCCCTCCCCGCTGGTCACAAAGAGTCTGGATGACAGGCTGAGAGGTGAACAATTAATATTTTGGTAGCATAAGCCAGGTGATATGAACCCCATTCTGTGATGCAGGAGGAGACAGGACTGGATTGTCTCATGTTGGGAACCATCTGAAAAGTAAGTTGCATTACTCATCAGCTATAAGCTCAGCCTTCCTTATAGAGTATTACCTTTGTTGGTACATACCTAATTACTTTGAAAGAGGGAGAGAGAGAGACAGACAGACAGACAGACAGATAAGGAAGACTTGCTTTCCCTTGATCAAGCGAACTCAGGCAGCAATGGTGTATCACTGATACCTGAGTCTCCATTCAGAACTTTAATGTTGTCTGTAACAAACTCCTGACAGCACCTCTAATAGGAAAACAATGCTTTGTAATTCTCTGCTGCCTTATTTTGTATCAGATGGCCTGCCTATGTCTTCCATAACTTTCCCCATGGAAGGCTGAATTGCTGAGCTCCAGGTTATTAAAAGGCAAGACACAAATTTCCTCCAGTTATTCTGACACATTGAAAATAGAAACCCACAGTTTAATATGAAGAATCTCACTCTTTCACATAAACAATCTTTTCTATTTCATATATTCATTCTATAATAAAGCATATATCTCTGTCTTACATACATATTTTTACAGAAAACCTGCCAATGTAATACAAGGATTTTCTATGTAACTGTCACATTTATATAAACTGTATTATAGACCGTTCACTGCCTCCATTTCACTTATTCTTATCTTACACTAAAACCTGTGTAAGTTTACCTTGGAGGCTCTTTAGGACTTCAGCTTTTTATGATTTTTATTGTGTTATTGGTTACTGGTTTTTATAGGGCTCAAAGCAAACTGCTTTTGGGCACTGTCAGGATACAGAATGATACCACAATGTAGTCAATACACATAATAGGCATATCATCATTCCAGAATATCTGTCCAGTCAAACAGGGGAAAACACACAGCTTGCCTGCGTGATGTAGCTACATAGACACATTCTTTCTAATATAGTGTGAGAGACACAAAAGACCAGCATTTCAATAGTGGTGTATGCCCCCATTCATATGCTTTTATGTTTAATACAGTATGGAAATAATTTTAGTGTTTGCTACCAGTTTTCTCCAACCTGGAGAAAATTACTTCAAGTGAATGCAGTCCATTTTGCTACCTACATTCTTTCAGGAAATTCTTGCAAATAAATACTGTGTTACTGGGCAATACTAAAAACGCAGTGACAGGAGCCTTTTTAATGAATGTTATGCTCTTGGTAGCGACAACACACTGGGGTTTGGAAAAAAGCAATTGCAGCTGGATGACAGCTTGGAAAAAGTTGTTTTTGCAGAGTGTCACATAATGCAGTTAGTATAATTCTTGCCAATGATAGTGAATATAAGTACAGCAGCACTGCTTCTTCCAGTTAGATCACAAGCCCCTTGATCTGCAGCTCAAAAGTGATATGTGCTCTAAAGTATTTTTCATGTCAAATGAGACAGGAGTATTCAAAGATAGCCAGAATATGTAACGACTGCGTTTGAAAAGATTTACACAATGTATCTTAGGTCCTCTCAACCAGTACTTGTCTGTACAGTAACTTGTTAACATCAAACTGATTCTAAGCTTTTGGGGAAAAGCAGCTAAGCTTCCTACAGATGGTGTATTTACATATTGTTTAAAAGGAAAAGTTAAAACATCTTGGAGAAATGCAGCTTCTGTTCAGTCTCCAACTGACAGCACAATGTCTGTCTAAGACAATCAAAATTACTCTGATGATCCAAATTCTCAAAATCGTCTGAAGACCCCACAGCAGTCCTATTACAATATAGAATAAATTGGGTAAGAATGAGCCAGGTGCCTCTGAGCAACACAGCTCGGCTGGGCTCAGAAGGCTGTAGTCGGCTGGTAAATACCCCCTTCCCCATTGCCTGCGCCACAGGGAGCCTGATCTCCTCAGGTGGGCTCAGAAGATTTGGCCCCATGCAAGTGGCCAGGTTGGTGGAGGTCATCCTGCTGGGGGCCACGTTTCTGCTGAGGTTTAGCAGCAGGGGCACCAAGGGCCTGAGCAGAAGTGTGCTGATCCAGAGCTGCTCCTCCTCCTGGGAGCTGTAGAAAGAGGAAAAACAACCTGAGTGCCCACTGTTCCCCAGCCTGCAGGCAGAGGTGGGCCTTTTTTCTTATTACAACAAACATTTGAAACTCAACCTCTTTGTTATCACTGCGGCCAAGACAGCCTTCTACTATCACATCTCTCATGAACCCTTCTTTATTCACAAATAACCAGTCTAGGAGGACACCTTTCCTAGCTCACTGAGTTTTTTTGTAAAGAAATTATCTTCAGGAAACTTAAGGAATTTCCCTGCCTTGCTCATCCCAACAGTGACAGTATGGTATTCCCAGCTGACATGTGGGAAATTGAAGCCTCCCATAAGGACAAAGGCTACCAATCCAGAGATTTCTCTTAATTGCCTATAGAATAATTCATCAATACTATCATCCTGGCTGGGTAATTAAGAGCAGACACCCACAATGACATCTTTGTTTTCCATCCTCCAATTCTTACCCATAGGCTCTCAACCACATCAACATTACCTGTAAGGGCTGTAAAGCCAAACTTCTCCCATATATATGGTGCAACTTTCCACCTTGCCTGCTCTGCCTCCTGAACAGCTTGTTCTGCCCTCCTGAACAGTGAGGTGCTCTTACCATTCTGCACCAGTGACACTAAATCTTCTCTACATAAGTTACAGGTTCACAAGAGACAATGTTCACCTGAAGCATAATGTAAATATTGTTTTGGCAAGTCAGTGCAAAGAATTGTTCAAAAAATTATGTTTTAAGTCCGGTGACACGCAAAATTTGCAAATACTCAAGTTTTTGATAATAATCTCTTCAAGAATATAAATTTTTCCCTGCATATTCCAAAAGCACTGCAGTCACAACTGAGCAGAGACAACCATAACCCACTCATAAAGCTCTGCAAGCAAAGCATTGTTCTTTCCCTTTGCACACGACAGCTGAATTCTGGAAATATAGTCAGGGAACACTATCAGTCAGCCCCAACATGTGATAGAGTAATACAGGCTTGTCTTCAAGCGGTAGTCAGAGACAATGAGACACCCCAATAAAACACTTGATGTACAGGCTGGGATTCAGCTCCTCTGACTTTAGCAGGTTATATTGCAGATATTTATATTAAATAATTGCTAAAGTCCCATTATGGTTAGTGGAGTGAAAAGTTATCCATGCTATCTTAAAGTAGGCATCCTCAGGACACCTTTAGACTCTGTGGAGTAGGACCTCAGTTTCATTTCCTACACACAGGCACCTTAGTGCCATTTAAGATGCCATAATGAAGCTGGCACCTAGAGCCTAGCAGACATGACACAGGACCTATGGACAGTCTTGCTCTTACGAGGGGGCACCTGGAAACCAGAGGAAATACTACAGGAACTCAAGTCATACACAAATGATGCCAAGGAGTAGGCTGCTGCATCAAGCTCTTCCTATCTACTCACTATAAAGGCTGTGTGGACACCACCTGCAAACAGAGACACAGAAGCTAGACTGAGCCAAATCCCACCAAATCCCACCCCAGTTTTAGTTCCCTCTTCTGCCAAGGAGGTTTTTTATCCTGTATCACCATGGCTGAGAGCATTCTACATACATTTTCTATTTTAAAAATTGCTATTGAGAGCACATATTTAATAACAAATAATAGAAAAAAGACTTTTTTTTTCTTTCTTACTTGTTCAAACCATGTCCATTTGGCAAGGTTCAGGAAATACAATGTCAAGTGCTTATTTAAACAAGTCTTTTGACATTTTAGAAAAGGACATGTCTTGTGCCCGTAAATTGCTAATAAACACTTGTTATTTAAGAACTTATATTAATGTGTGACTTTTCTAAATAATATAAGACACCTGCTGAAGTGAAGAGACATTTTAAAATTAGGTATCAAAGAGTAAATGCACAGCTCCACCTCTTCTTGCTTTCTTTTTAATACCAGAGTGAGTTTCACAGATAGTGACTGGCAAATGATCATGCTGAAGCAACAGGCTGTGCCAATACAAAATGCCTGCCTGCAGCCAGTTCCCAGTGCAGTACAAGCTTAGCACTGGATTAATTGAAAAAGCACCAAGCAAGTGATAGGTCTGCAAGTTTTCAAGAGGTCTTCCGGCAAGACAGAATCACAGAATCAATTGGGTTGGAAAAGACCTTTGAGATCATCAAGTCCAACCCATGACCCAACACCACCTTTTCAACTACACCATGGCACTAAGTGCCACAATCAGTCTTTCCTTAAACACCTGGACTAGCTGGTGTGCAAGCAGAAACCATGTACCCTTGTCACCGTCAGTCTTTGTTGTCATCTATCTTGCTTTCCCATAAGGAGTTTCTTCTCAGAGCTTTGCCTGCCCCTCTTTCATCATTCAGTTTGGCCCTTCACTTTGCCAAATAGCTTTTGGATTGATAATCCACCCTTCATGTGGCAAACACACGGATGGCAGCTCACCCTGACACTGTCTTACTTTTCTGCCCTGTTCCTTAGGCCTTTATTAAAGAAAATGTTAACATAAGCAATTAAGCATATTCTTAATTTAAGCCTAAATCCCACAGAAGTCAGATGCATGAGAGATTTGGCTACAGTCCCTGAACTGGATTAAAATTTGGGATCTCATTATGTTCTTTAGTGTATTCTTTTCCTCTCTTTAGCTCCATTTATAGGCTCTAACTGGAGGAACAGCTCAGTAATTTTCTTTCATAAAGACTGCAGATGCAGAATTCATATTTTCCCCATGTTTTTTGAGTAGAAGGTTAATTTTTCAGGTCTTGCTGAAAGCAAAATTGCTTCTGTGTAATTTTCCCCCAATGCAGACTTCAGCTCACTCCCTAAGGTAATAGAAAATTAAAATTCTGTAGAAATCAAAAGTACAGGGTGAAAAATAATGATGATAAGCAAATTGTATCCCTGATGGGAAATAAATTTTAAAAATATGGAATACAGACCATTTGGCTAATTGACTTAGATTAAGTGATATTACTCACCACTTCATTGGAAATACATGTTACAGAAGAACAGTAAATATTGCAAATGCTGAAGTAAAATTTTCTTGTATCCCTAAGACAGTCTTCCAGCACTTTTATTGGAAGCTGTTGTACTAGATCATTAGGCTTATTACCACTTTAAAGATATGCCAAAACTTTTGAAATAGAATTTTAACAGGCCAAGTTGGCATCATGATCTCCCCATGCTTTCTGAACTTGGACACATATTCTAAACCACTAAGCTTCTACAGCAGTGGGAAAGCCAACCTGAGCTACTGTGTACCCTTTCTCAACAAAAATTCGAGCCTTTCTTCCTAAGGAGTTCAGGTAGAACCAGATACTGACATCTTGTCAGCCTGGACTGTGGAATGTTTTGGGGTTTTTTTCACTTTAATAGCATACAACTGCAGTAAGTTTCTGTGCTTAGTTAAGCATCCTTTTAAAGTGTATTCTACTTCACTAAAATGTGTATGTTATCTCTTGAGGACATTAGGAAAGCACAGCACTGGATACAGGCTACTTTTTAAATTATCATTTATATGATTTCATAAAGTTCCTTTTCTTATCAAAATACCTAAAATTCTGTCTGGTCAGCACAAATCTAGTCCCAGGAGTCTCGTAAAATCTGAGTTTAAACTGATCTTTTTCAGAAGAAATGAGAGAGAAAACCTTAGAAACTAGAGGGGGTGGGGAGAGTCTTTTAAACAGCTATTTATAACTTTCTATTTCATGGCAGTATGTTGAAGCTGCCAAGTAAAGGAAAGTTGACATTGCAGAAGGTGCATAATCATGTGAGGCGTACTTGTGCTTTGGAACAGGAGACTAAAATATATTTGAGTATGCTTTGCTTCTAAAAATACCTGTATCTATTACCAAATCTTCTGGGGGAAGAAAAAACAATTCCAATTAGAGATTTATTTATAACAGTCAGATTTCAATAAAAAGACCTCAAAATACAATGTAAGCATCACTTATGACAGTATTTTAGCTTCTCAAAATCATGTACAATAGAATGAGACCAGAGGGGCTTTCAGTACTTTAGTCATGAAGTTAATTTTGCAGTTATTGAATTACTGTGAAATATTATGGGATATGGCACACGGCATTAAAATGTATTTGAGGTGTAATGTATTGGTAAGAGTCTGAAGAAATGTCTACTTAGATGTTTCATTTTATTTTCAGACTATACCTCTACCAAAACACATGGAGTTGGGGAGATGGACAAGTTACAGCATAAAAGCCAGGTTCTCAGAAGTGTAACAACCACATTTCCCTGTTTGTTACCTTAAACAGCAACTATCTTTTCTAAAGCTCCCACACAGGTAAATTTTGAAGTGGAAAACACTCAGCTTTGAGATGTTCCAGTACATCTTGACACATGATAATGGATCTCAAGTAGTTTTCAAGATCTGGACACTTTCCTGAAACAGAAGTCTTTCTGCAAGTCTTTATAGGAATCTGGACTTGAATTTATATGTGTTGTGTTACTACTATGCCTATAAACTCATAGTTCTGAGAAAAATGATAAAAATTAAGCCACTGTAGTGAGAAACTATTCTTGCGTGTATAATATGTGGTATATTAATTTTTCAATTTTTTTCCCAAACATTATCTTTCAGGGTATCCCACCTAAACTCTACAGAATGGTAAGAAGCCCAGGCAGTATCTGGAGTGATTTCGCTTGCTTAAGAAAGACTTTATTCAGTCAAAAACTGGTATCAAATACTGTATCCATTGAGATATAATAATATCTTTGGAGCTTCTGCCTCCCCCCCAGATCTACCAGTCAGGCCCAGTGCTGCCTCCCTGTTGTTCTCAGGTGAAGGTCTCCAGTCCTACTGTTAGGACTGGAGAAGAAAACTCTCACGCTTACAAGAAAGTAGCAGATATTAGTCTGATTTTAAAAAGGAGTGGGAATGTGGAGTCCTCTGGGATTAAAAAATGTTTAATTATCCATATTTTGTCAGAGTCAGGGAAGATAGGTAAGGGTCATGGGGGAGAAAAGGCAAATGAATAATACTCTGTCAATTCAATATTACTACTGCTTTCTGTTCTAATACTGGTTTGGAAACATAGTAGGATGATCAAAGTGAACGCACTTTAGGCTTATGTTATTTCTGCATTTATAAAAGAGATTTATATGTGAAAACTGTGTTCTTTGGGATTTAGAAGCTTCTGATGAATACAGAGACACAGCATAAGGTAGCTAGTAGGACAGAACAACATCTGATCACAGCCTCAATAGAAGTCCAGACAGCTTTTTCAAGAGCCTTCAGCTAGAAAGCCAACTCTAATCAAAACTGATGTCTCAGCAGAAATAACATATTTACAGATGAGAATAGCCATCCTGAAAGAAAATGCAGTTTTAAAAACAGTGAAATGAACACAAGAGAGTTTTTTAAAATCCATCGATGCCAACATAAGATACTTCAGCAGTCAGACAATAAAATGCATTAGCATTCTCAAATATGCATCATATAGCACATAAAAAAAGTACTGATGATTTTTAAACTCACTTTACATTCAGGGATCCTGGCAACTAGCAGTGTTGAAAGATTCCTTGCAGACACAGGCATCTAGGTGCCACATGGAGCAACTCTGAGGCAGCCTAAAGGGCCGAATCAGTTTGCAGCCTCGGGAACAAGATGACAAACATAATCACACTGAGTGCTCTTGGCTTCACCTTGCCCTGTCCTACATCTTCTGCCATCCTGCACCGAGCACCACTCAGACAGCATCTTGGCTAAGATTAAAAAAGTCAGTAAAGACCAGCTGATGGGAGAGTGGTCATTGCCACATAGGAGTGATTCCGTTCTTTAAAAGGATGGAGTTACTAGTGTGCTGGGGCTGTGTAGTGTAACGTATTTCATAGCTGGCATTAGAGACCAAAATGTGTTCAGATGCTTTTTTGCATGCCTAATGCAGATCACATCACCTGGCTGACATCTTTAACTATTTCTGCCTTTCAGCAATTGCATACTAACTCTAGGACCTAGCACAGGAAAATTGGCATCCAAACCTTACATCTTACTCAATATTTTGTCGTTCCAGATGACAGGAGATATTATAGTGCCAACATCCATTTTCATTAGTTTTTCCATCTTCACTATAAAACAGAGACTTTGCAAAGTAGAAGATATAACATACACACACATTATTAAAAAGTCAGAGAACATTTGCAAAAGAAAAAGAGAATCAGTATTTAGCAGAACATACATTGAGGTAATATGAAATCTTACTGTGTTTAAGCACTGGCTCTGAAAGCAGCATGGTAGCAGCTATTGATCTGTCTGCCTTTCACATAAACAAACCATTATAAGTTGATCTACCCAGGATTCCCATCCTGACTATTCTTTCTGGTTTTGTTTGGAGAGTGTTAGTTTTGAGCAGTGACTGTGCATTCCCTGAAACAGATCTCGAGAACTGACTAAATTTTTCACTGTGTAGGTATGGCCATCATCCTACAATAGCGATTTCAGTAAGATTCAAAACAAATGTTTGCATGTGGTAAAAGAAAGATGCAAAGTATTCAGGGTCGTATTATTCTACGCCAGTGAAGAAATTTTTAAGATGCACCTGAGGGCATTGAAAATAATGGCAGAGTGAGGCAAAGTTATCTCAGGATAGTGGATTTGAAAAAGAGCTTGTTCTCTATATCCCAGTGCTGAGCTGGACCCTTGAAGTGATGATGATGAGCTCCTCTGTCTGTCCTTTTGGGAAATGTTGTTCAATGAATGAATTACTGGACTGCACAGGTCACCAGACCCAAATAGCATGAAGGGGGAGAGAGGCAACTTTCATTAGTGGCAGCTCACAGTTTATCTTGCAGAGGCCAGACCACTGAAGTTAGCTTAGACTCCACCGCAAAAGGTGAAAAAACGAACTGCCTTTCTTTCATAACTTCTTGCAGCTATTCTTTTTAATTCAGCCTCTGAGAGTAAATGCAACCACAGCTGCAGGAAAAGTAGGCTCAGTTAGGTGGAAAGCGGCCATTTCTTGAAGTTGTCATAATTAAATTATGTAATGTAAATCATTCTAGCATACAGAGCCAAACACAAAATGTAAGCTTTCTTCCTAATGCATTAATTTCCCCATATTCACATTGCTAGGTATGATTACTCCAAAGGAATTATTAATTAGAAATTATTTTGCATTAAGCAGTTGGAAGACATGAAGCTCCCATCTGAAATAAAAATCTGTAATGACATTACAACTACTGTTATGGTTTTAGAGGAATGTAATATGATTAACTATTACCAAATATATACAAATATGACTAAGCAAACTAATTAACGATGCTGTTTATCATGTCTTTTAATCTGTTAATACTTTACAATTTGTTCCTTCCACAGCAATTTTATTTAAGGAAGGAATAGTTTTTTCTTATACTAATAAGAATTTTTGTTATGAAAACATGCATACATTTTTAAGTACCTTTACAGGGTTTTAGACTGGATTGAGAAGTTCAGCCTGGGAGAGGTTGGAATTAATGCATGAGAACAGCCTGAAAAATGTCCCAAATAAAACAGAGTACATACAGAAAAAATCATATGAAATACAGAAACACAGAATCATTTAAGTTAAAAAAGAATTTCAAGATCATAGAGTCCAAACTTTGACCGAAGACCACTGTGTCAGCTAAACCATAGCAGTAAGTGCCATGTCCAGTCAATAATACGTAACAATGAAAATTCATATATGGTTTAAAAATAACATTTATCTTTCCAAGTTAAACGGTGGAAATTGCTATGGGCACCACTTCTGGGAAGTGGCCATAATATCTCTTTCTGATCTCTTTTCTTCCTTCCATCACCATGCTCCTATGTTTTCTCCCTAGTAGCAAAGGAAGGATCCTTTTCAGACAAGGGCAAAGTTGCATAAAAAGACTCCTAATGAAGCCCTCATGCTCTAGTGTCATGAGTGTCCTTGGTTGCATTAATGTGACCCTGAAGAAAACCTGGATCTGAATGCTACAGCCTTCAGGAAGAAAAGCTTTGGATCCTCATTTGAATTTTATCACTGGGTCCTATATCTATCTAAAACTATGTTATTACAAAATGCTCTAGAACAGCTCAAGAGGATAATCCTTGCTTAACAGAAGCATCACATGATAACTTAATCAAGCCTTTTCCATTTGCAGTATAGGCTGTCTGCATCAATCTGCATTATTAATGATCCCAAAGAGATCAGAAGAACGTGTTTTATGACGAAGAAGAAATAGCTAAGGGAAATATCAAGTCTGATTCACCAGGAACACAAACCACAGAGGGGAATATGAATTGTGCCATAATCATGCTAACCCCAGACACTGTAGAGATACTTCTTGCCCAGTAATTTAATGTCACCTATCTTAGTATATACCGTGCTTAAGACTTCCAGATAGTGTGTATACAGAGCGGTTTTACGAGACCTTGCTCTGAGTCCTTGAGAAAATTGGAGCAGGAGGACAGCCCTTCAGGAAGAGTCTGCCTCACCTGCCCTACTTTCAATACCAGAAGAACCTTTTACTGGTAGGATAGGGCTGGGCTGTAGTGCAATTTGAATCCTCATTTTTCACAAAATATGTGGGACCAGGTGGTAGTGACAGAATCTTGTCCTTTGTCTGTAGCTATGCCATAATATGTACAGTCCTGGCCATTGGTAAGTGTGGCAGAGAGCCTGGGAAGCAGGAGAAACCACACTCTTCTCTCAGCAGTAAGGTGTGTAATGAATTCAGATGTTCATCAAGAAGAGTATCAGAAATTAAAATGTAACCCCATGGGGAGGATGGCCAAGTGCTTTCTTGATTTACAAACTGTGTAGCTGTATTTCTTTTAAAAGGCTTATAAAAACTGTAAACCAGTGCATTCCTGGTGCTTTATCAACCATCAAAAAAGTCAAATTTGAAAGTAAAACAAATGCCAAATGAAACCAGGCTTCTCTGGAGCATAGCAGTTCGAAAGTACCTGATGGACAGATGGATGGATACATAAGGTAATTCCAGCTGGACTCTTCAGAGCATAAGGTAGACAGCAAATAGCACAAAATCAAACTCCCTTCTTATTTTTCTAGTTTTCTGTACCCTGAAAATACTGCTTTCTTAAAGTTGCTACTTGCAGTAGCATTTGTAGCTGATAGAGATATGGTTCTTTACAGTTTTAAATAGGTAAACTACATTTTAGATAGAAAAAGTAGCATTAAACCAATACTCAATCCAAAGGAGGTTTAACTTTTCTACAGTGAAACTGAAATTGCTTTCTCTGTGTCTACAGAGCCAGAGAGTTATTACAAAGTTTTCCTTAAACAAAAAATACATATCCATTCATATCTATATGGCAGAGTGTCATATTCAAATACATCTTTAACATATAATAATAACTTTAAAAAATATGAAAGAAGGGTATAACAGTTCAATTATTTTTCATTAAAACTCTCAGGGGCAGGAATCCCCCCAAATACATTATTAGCTCAAAGGTGTTGGTCACCACTGTACAGTCTTGATCAAAACAGCAGTGACCTACATGTTCAAGTCTCATTCAGTTGCACGTTCAAGAAATGGTTGGCAGTGAACGTATTTATGTGAAAAACAAGGTTCTGTGTATTTTGGGGCCAAAGCATGAAAGTAATCTCCTGTGGCAGCAAACAGCTTTATGTTAAACTATAGGTTAACAATTCACTTTTAACTTAGCAACTCCCACGTAGCTGGGCCTTCCCAAGCAGATAGAAAACTGTGCTTAGCTATTCTAAAGGACATTTGGTTTTTTCAGAACCAAAGGGGTATAGACTGTGAACATGACATTTTCAGTAATGCAAAAGGAAAAGTCTGCTTTGGCTGAAGACCCTAAGAAAAGTCACTGGATAGATGGCGTGCAATAGAGAGAAAATGTGGAATTCGCACTCATCGCCCGTCCAATGTGCTGGAACTTCGACCCAGAACTTCTAAAGTTGTGTCAGCTGGGTAGTTTTCACTGTAGAAAGCAGGAACAATTTGGAGCCATGTATTTGATATTTCTACTGTAAAGCAAATGTACAGAAACTTTTGTGATCTTGTCAACTATTTGAGATTTTACAAGATTTTTATATTATTTTTATTAGTGTTTAACTTAGGCTGAACTGATGTGATTCAAGATAACTGAACAATCTTAGAAAATGCTAATGCTATAGGTATGTCAATCACTAAAATTTTCTGGGGCATGCTGGCAAAGGCATATTTCAGGATTTCCCCCAAAACCAGAATCTGTTACTACTTATTGACGCTCAGGTTTGGAGGCTGGTAGCAATAGAAACATGTGCTGGTGGTCACTATTTCTCTTCTTTCCTTTCTTTCCCCTCAGAATTATTGATATGGCAGAATCACAATGTGGGAATGTAGTCAAACATCAGGAGGGAGCTTGTAATACTGCAAGGCATCTTCTTGGTTATCTTGGTTGAACCCAATCCTGAACAATCATAAGCATTATGTAGTATAATCTCTTCTTAAAATGAATGGGTTTCTTTTTTAAATCAATTAAATTTAACTCCCAATACTCCTTTAGAAATTCAGTTTCAGAAGCTCTTTTCTCTGATGTTTTAAACATCTGTTTAGTTACAGTCTGAATTTATTCAAGGCTACTTTATATCCATTTCCTCTTGCGCCAGCACTATACTTCATCTGAAACAGTTCTTGAACATCTCTGATGTATTTATAAGAGCAATTACATCCCTTCTCAAATCAGTCTTACTTTGCTAGAATAAACACAGTTTTTAAAGTATTTTCTGATAAGAATGCTTTTAATTTCCACAGTCATCCCAGTAATTATAAAATCATAGAGTGATTTGGTTTGGAAGGGATCTGAAAGATCATCAAGTTTCAACCCGCCATGGGTCGGGACACCTTTCATTAGACCAGGTTGCTCAAAAACCCATCCAGCCTGGCCTTGAACACTTCCAGGGATGGGGCATCCACAGCTTCTCTGGGCAACCTGTGCCAGTGTCTCACCACCCTCACAGTGAAGAATTTCTTCCTTACGTCTAATCTAAATCTACCCTCTTTCACTTTAAAACTATTACGTTTTTGTCCTGTCATTACAGGTCCTTCTAAGAAGTCCTCCAGTTCTCTTGCAGGCCCCTTTAGGTACTGGCAGTGTACTGTACTGGAAGTACGGTTCCTTTAGGTACTGTAATTCTTTTACTGGTTTAATTTCTTTTGAGGTTGGGCAATCAGAACTATAGACAGTATTCAAGATGAGGTCTAATTAACATCTTTTAAACAGCAGAAATATTTCCATGCTTTTTACTGGGAAGATCTCAGCAGAACCGTATACATGTTCTACAAGCGTATGTCAGGCGCCCTATGACAACATTCAGATATTATATAATCAATTCTCTCCCTGCTTGTTTCCTGGTGATGAGCTCCCCCTGGTTTCTCTTCCAATTCCCTCAGCAGAACAGATTCCTTTAGCTATAGCCTTGCACTGAGAATGTATAGAAAATGATCCTATTTCAGATACTCCAGCCTAACTCTTGTACAATAACCTGCACCTCTTTCATGTTAGTGTTGCCTCCTACCCTTGTAACATCAGCATACTTCAGCGTGCCGAGACTGTTGAATGACAAAAGTAAATAAGATGAACTTTGCAGAACACCAACAATTTTGTATCAGTACAGGTTTCTCCTTGAATCACACTTTATCTGTCTTTCAGTTGTTTCATCAGTCTCCATATCACCTGCTTTGCTGAAGTCACATAGAAGCTCTGCAGTCTGTCCATAAAAATCTCTTCTTCTTTTCCAAGTCAGCTCAATTTGCCACACCCACCTTCTGTGAACCTCAGTTGATATAATTAGCATTATTCTGTTTGCTTAGATGTTGCTTATTCCTTCCTATTTAGTTCAGATCAGTTTGCTTTCCTTGAATACAGACCCTTTACTTACTAGTGATATGTACCCTATGAAGTTTGCTAGTTCTTAAAATTTTTACTCGGTCTGGTACTTTCCTTTTTAAGCCACAAAAGAACATAGGTAGTACTCAAATGTTTTGAGAACCCTGAACCTATTCCAGAAATAAGGAAGAGTATTCAGCCTTCAAAGACTCTAGCTTCCTGGCCTGCTGTCCACATGAAATATCCTTCAGTGACACACAATAGAAGCCTCAAAAAAAAATTATATTCTTCAACTTTTTCCCAGCCAGCACATCTAAAGCTTTTCTCAGAAAATTACCAAAGCACTTTACGGAACTGTAGCTAAAAACTCTTCTTGAGGTAAGTCCTAACATCTCTGGCAGTCACCCCACCTTGCCTGGTCTGGAACTTTTTATCCCAGCTCTTGTGAATGAGTCACTGAGCCACAGCTGGGCAACTTCTTGCTCTCTGTTAACCCCATCGTGCTTGTTCGTGGCAGAATGTGTCTCATTGCAATCACATGTACTTCAGATATGCAGACAGCTGTGGTCCCACCTCGGCCACGGGTTTGGCTTTTTTCATATTTACGTCTGGTAAATTATTGCTATAAATGAAAAAAGTAAAGTGAAAGAAATAATTCAGAGAAATAATACAAGTTGGTACAATCAAACATAAATATTGAAAACCAAATGAAGAAAAGTCATATAACATGCAGATCTGAAATAGTCCAAAAGAGATTCCTTTTGGAAGTAGCAGAAATGTGATTATCTGTGTAACTTAAAAAAAAAAAGGAATATACAGCACAGTATAACTCTATAAGTTGTAAAAAAGGTTACCTCAATTTCACAGCTCTGAAAATGACCATTTGATTTAAAGAGATGGAAGGGTTACAAAATTTTTCATTACTAGTTCAAGCACTGAGTATAAAATAAAACATCAAAAATGAGTCATTTTATGTCAAGATTAAAATTCCAATGATTTCATGTCTCATAAGGGGTTTTTTTACC
>VZTE01002171.1:789960-809857 GCA_013397775.1 Eulacestoma nigropectus
AATCTTCTTCGAGCCTAACAGGTGAGAAAAGCCAGAAGAACATGCAGTCAGCAAAGCTCATTGTTAGTGCCTCAAAAGGAATAGCCCCTCTTGCATCCCTAGGTCTTTATACACTGTCATATGTCTGTAACAGAAACAAGTGGCACGGGCTGGGCAGGCAGGAGCTGGGGATGAGCTCTTCAGACTAAAACAGAGGCAAACTACAAAGTTTGCTGTCACTTGCTGTCTGTTGACCTAAGCTGTGATCTACACTCTGTGTGTCTGTGTTTGAGACTGCAGTCTGACCATAAACCTCACAAGCTTTCCAGGTGCCTGAACATCTGCAGAAAGCTGTATTTCAGGAATAGAGTTCTGTAGGTTCCTGAATTTTGTAAATGGTCTTTTTAGACCTGTGAGCCCTTGTGGCTGGGCTAAAGAGCTCCATGCTTTTTTCATGCCTGAAACTACTCAGGTTTGAATTTTTCCCCTGACATACATGGTCTGGTTGAATTTCCTATGAATAAAGATTTATTTAAATTTTAATAAAGCATTTACTTTATAGCATTTTCCCCAGGATTTGCAGCAGATTCTAAAGTGTCAATTAACTTGACAATAAAACCTTTTCAAAAATAAAATGAAGCTTTATTTAAACAGTCAAATAATCATTTAAATTATAAATTAAGTGGAACTAAGATTATTCCCTGTATTTTCACTAGTAGAAGAACAGCTGAGAATTAATTGGATTGGTTTCTCTTCAAACTGATGGAAGGAGTTCTAAAATATCCTGCTTTAAATCTCCATTAAACAGTTTCAGATGTATTCAGTGGAGGCAGGCACTTAATTTCTAGCCTGCAGAGGTTCCACAAGGATTCTGGGAGCCACTAAACACTGGAAAGATGTAGGTTTTCTTCTTGGAATTACCTTTGATAATGAGGCTGACTTTCTTCCCTCGAGATGACTAATCAAACTAGCAGGAAAAATGTCTGTGTCTCACTCCTCAGAGATGTCCCAAAACTGTAAGAAAGTGAACAGGTTGTTTCCTGAGTGCTAGTCCGCTGGGCAAGAGCCAGCAGCTGGAAACTGCTGCGACATAGAGCACTGAAATCAGGATCATCCAAAGAGAGCACAAAAATGTCACATGAGCAAAAAGAAGTTGATTGAGATTTCTAGCTTTTCTGGTCACTGAGGACTGCAAAAGACTTTTGTCCCTAATCCAGAAACTAAAGAAGAGCTTTCCCTGAGGGATATATATATACACACACATATATATATATATATATATATGTCTCTTCCATATTGAATTATATGGGATTATTCCAGTTGCTCAGCAGTACACAGGCTATGTTGCCCTAAGGGACCTAGGCTCAGCAAAGGACATTGGGATGCAACAGATAGATTAGTTTGTATGAGTTTGATTAAAACTTCTCTTCAGCTACCTGCTGGAGTGGTCTGAACTGGGGGGACAGGGTTGTTTGTTTATATAGTTGCTCATCTGTTTGGTTATGCTTTTTTTAGATTTTAGTTACGTTTTGGATGCTTTGCAACCAGTCTGACTACTCTAAATTACTGTTCCCACATTTGTGTGAAATCTATCAGGAAACTTTTGAAATTCGTAAAATTAGAATGCCTTTCATTTGTAAGTCACAAACAGTCATTGATAGATTCATTAAAAGGTGCAGCTTTTAAAATATCTAAGTGTTCCTACAAATTCATTTCATAATAGCACTGCTTTATGGCATCTAACATTTTAACCTACTACTCTTTATTCCCCTGTTTCAACAGCAATGTTCTGGAAGGTCCAACAAAAGCACAAAAATGTTCTTTGGAGCTACAGTTATACCCTTTTTCCACCTTTTTCACCTTTATAGCTTTGCTACATTAAGATATTGCCTCATTTGCAGCAAGTTACATAAAATGTTGTAATAGTTAGAAGTTCTTGTAATGGCCAGGCAGGACTGAGAGCTATTTTACCTTTGGCTTTTAATTTTTCAGCATATTTCTGTTCAGAGATAGACCCCCTGGAGGAATGTTTTCAGTATGGCATACTGGGAAATACTTGCAAGTGTGTACACAATTACAACTCATTACAACAGTGGGAGTCATTTGCCCGCCTGCTTTCTCAGCCTTCATGTTGAAATGAGACTTCATTGTTATTTTTTGAATGATAAAAAAGGGAGAGGTTTATGCCAACATTATCTATACTTAGAGATATGTATGCATCTGTGACATTCTTGTATGTGCATGCCAAATATCCAGTGAGAAGGCGACATCAGCATCACATTAGACAGTTTCAACAACCACCCTATGACTTCAATTTCTGTATGTCTACAAGGTAATATTTTGTTGCATTCACTTATATCATTAAAGGGACTTTTATTTTGTTTGTGGGACTCTGATCAAACTGGTAGTTTTTAAATTTCTCTGTGATTAAGCACCAAAAGAACAGTAGGGACTAATTTCTGTTACCTAAATGCCACTTAGTGCCATTTGAAATGTTTGAGGATACCTGGGGCATTCAGATGGGGCTGGCAGCTAAAACATTGGATAGAGAAATAAAGTGCTGTTCTGGAATGAGACCTGAATGCCAGATGGCATACCCTAGAGCATCTCAATTGCTTCTACATGCCTATATGTGCATAACTGAAAGGAGAATGCAGTGAACTTTCAGGCAGTCATTTAATTTAAGCCTCTGCCTAAAACTGATGCCTACATTCACAGTATGCATTCACTGAAGGAAATTACAGAATCAGAATCACAGAATATTCTGAGTTGGAAGGGACTCACAAGCATCATCAAGCCCAGCTCTTAGCCCTGCACAGAGTCACACCATGTGCCTGAGATTGTTGTCCAAATGCCTCTTGAACTCTGTCAGGCTTGGTGCTGTGACCATTTCTCTGAGGAGCCTGTTCCACTGCCCAATACCCTTTTTCTAATAGCTAACCTAAACCTTCCCTGACACAACTTCAGGCCATTCTTTTGCCACAGGTCACCAGAGAGAAGAGATCAGAGAAGAAGAGACCTTCTACTTCATCTCGCAAGGAAGGTTTAAGAAACTGGCTTTTAGGCAGAAAACACTTCAGGTCCATGGAAGCCTCTAGTTATTTTTCTGTTTCTGTGAAATAAGCAGTGAACATATGCACTTAGATTTGGATTTATCTATCTTAGGTTTAATTATCTAAAGGCTGTAATCATTTACGGGACTTTAATGGTTAGATTCAGCTCCAGAGTTCCGTAGCTACTGCTATTTGAGGTTACTTAGAATAATCAGTACAGCTGCATGGGCATGGCAGAGGAGATACAGGACCTGTGGAAACTTGCACCCTGTTGGAACAGCAGCTAGGGACCAGGCCACTGACAGATCCTGTGGTATTTCAAATGGTGCTAGATCATTGTGTTTAGGTGATTGCATCCCTCTCTTCATGTGATGTAGGTGTCTAAGCTCTACGGTAAACAGCAGAGATCTAAGGCTTGATTCAGGCAAATAGATAAGTTACTGTTTTCTCTCTGCCATGAAGGGCCCATTTCTAGTTTGTGTCCAACTTAGCACCAGAATCCCAGATCTCTTACTGCAAAGCTGCTTCCCAGATGGTTAATCCTCCAACACGTGCAAGTTCATGGGGTTATTCCTACTCAGATGTAGGACTTCACTCTTCCCTTTCTTGGACCTCACAAGATTTCTGTCAGCCCCTTTCTCCGGCCTGTCAAAGCTCCTCTGAATGGCAACACAACCACATGGCATATCAGCTACTCCTTCTGATTCCTGAGGGTCCACTCTATCCTATCACCTAGGTCATTGAGAAAGATGCTAAATAGTATTGACTGAGAGTATTCTACTAGTGACCAACCTCCAGCTGGGATTTGTGCGGCTGATCACAACCCTTTGTGCGCAGCAGTGCAGCTGCTGCAGTTTTCACTCAACATCCACTTACCCAGCATGTACTTCATCAGTTTGTCTGTAAGGATGGGGGTGGTCTTGAAAGCCTTACTAAATACAAGATAATCAATACCCACTGCTCACCCCTTGTCATCCAAGTCAGTCCTCTCATCATATGAGGCAACCGGATTGGTCAAGCATGACTTCCCCTTCATAAATCCATGCTGACTACTCCCAATCACCTTCCTATCCTTCATGTGCCCGGAAATAGTTTCCTGGATTTGTTGTTTCAATGCTTTCCAGGAATCAAGGTGAGGCTGGACAACCTGTAGCTCTCCAGATTCTTCTTCTTGCCCTCTAGGGCAACAAATAGGAGTGACTGCTTTCTTCCAGTTCCCATAATTACCATGACCTTTCCAAAATAGTAGAGGCTGGCCTCACAATGGCATCGGTCAGTGCGTGCCTCCCATGAAGTCACTCGTGCATGCCTAATTAATTTCTGTGTTCCCTATCCTAATCAATGGGAACACTAAGGGAAAGGCTTCCTTGCTCTAGACTTTGTCTCGTCTCATGGGCTTGGGATTCCTGAAGGTCAATGTTGACAGTAAAACCTGAGGCGAAGGAGGCTTTGGCCTTTTCAATGTCCTCTGACACCAGATTGCCTATCCCATTCAGCAGCAGTCCTACATTTTCCCTACCCTTCCTCCTCCTGACTTTGTCTGATGTTGAGGTCCTTCAGCAGACTCAAGTCAGATAGATTTTGGCTTTTCTTACCACATCCCTTAACATGCTTGAAATATAGAAGGAATCTGGATGGTTAGCCTGCGCTAGGTAATGTTTAGATGTAACAGCACCCTTCTTTTAGCAGGGTTCTTTCACTTGAGGCCTAATGTTTTGATTCAAGTTTACTTTTCATTACATAGGCTGTAACCTTAGATTTGATTTCAAGCTGCAAGAGCAGCACTTTTATTAGATCTGTTTTCTCCTATACACATCATGTCCTATTCAAATTTACCATGCTGTACACAGCTGTTACAAAAAGAACTAGAAACAGTTAGGGAAAGCCATCCTGCTTGTCATTTGCTGTTGCTGCCTAGTCAGTGCATCCAGGGCCGTTTTGCTCCGCCCCAGGCTCCTATCAATCTGATGGATCTGGAACACTGCAGTCAGGTGTAACCGTAATAGATGCAAAACACTGCTGAGAGGGATAGATTTTTGGTACAATACCCAAGGCAAACAATATGCATGGCACTCAAATATCGTGTAGGGTTTAAAAAGAATAGGAAAATACAAGGTTTTATGTGTACATGGAAGAGTAGAAACCATTACAAAATAATGCAAGACCAAAATTTTTGTCAATCCTAAATAAAATTGACAGGGATATTACAGTGGACCATGCTAGGGATCATGTTGAATTCTACCACAAGAAAGCTGAACTGGCAATTAGTTTTAGTAAATCGAAGTAGATTTTCTGTTCTCTTCTATTCCATGACATTGCTATTTGGATACAAAAAGCTTTGTAACTTTCAAAAAGAATTATCGCTATATGTTTATGACTTGCTATGCATGAATCTATGTTTAGCAAGCCTAATTTTGAGGAATATCTCATGATACAGGGAATTTAGCTATCTTTCACTTGCTTTGTTATATGCTACAGATATTTTAAGATGCATGTAGTAGCTAAACAGGTGAAATACTCTTTGTTCATAAATAGGTAAGATTGTTGAAGTCATGTCCTAAGAGTCATTCATTTCCCATTCATGAATGACTTCTTTATGAAAAGGGAGAAGAAAAATATGTGGAACTCTTGTTTCGCCATAATCTGTCAGCTGCCAGCTGCTTCCCCCTGTACTGATGGGAAAGAAGTAGCACCTAAACAGGTGCTGATAAATTGCACATATGCAATAGGAGCACTGCAGGAGGTGTCACAGATGTCATGTTTATGGGGCATGTGCAATGCCATTGATCTGCGGTGGCCACTAATCCTGACATGCCCAGGCTCCTGTGCCTACATAGACTGATTTAATGCCCCACATACAAAGCTGGACTCAATAAACATGCACAGAACTGTGTAGGTGAGATTTATCTGTCCAGGACTATCATGCCTCCCAATCAGCACTGTGCCTACAGCTTCTTTAAGACAGCCAGTTTCTGTATGATGAACATTCCTGCCAAGTCAATATGTTGATTGCTGAAAACCTGGTGATTTTATATTTTCTGACTTTAACGTCAAATCCAGGACAGAAAACAAAAAGTAACCCCATATTTCTCACTTAATACAAATGTTTAGACTTGTCACTACTCTCTCTCATGAACCAAAGCATGGTAACATAGGGTCACCTTCCTTTATGCAATACCCTGATTCTCTGACACTTTCATTTTTTTCCCCACAAAATAAAATTACTTCAATCAGTTACAATTCTGGTGCAAATCTGGTGCAATTCTGAATAACCTGCTCTCTACTATTGACTCTGATTCTCTACATATGAAAAAAAGCTGCATAGCAGTGTTTTAACTCCTCTCCTAATAAACATACTTTTTGTCCAATATAAGAAAAGACTTGATATGACTAAATGGAACAAATGGACAGCTATAGTGAAAAGACACATCCACAACATCTGACGCACTTCAGACACAAACAAATCTGTGCCTGCGGGCTGTCTCTTTTCTAGCACTCCAGCAGACCTCTTTGGGGAAAACCAGGACTTCTGTTTACTCTGCCTTTTTAGCTTTTTGAAGTGATTCAGGCACATTAACAGTTGCAATGCCTTTCCCAGGTCAGCTACAAAGAGCAAAATGCCAGTTAAAGTTGTTCACTATGCCAGTAACTTATCTCTTACTTGTGGAGAGTGCATTCAGAGCTGAATTCAACCAAATACAGCAGATGATGCCTAAGTGTCCTTCTGGTCCCAAATTGCCACTGCGAAAGGAAGTGGCTCTAAGTTCCCATTAGAGTAAGCAGATAGCTGTAGTTTGTCTCAGCTGGTCCAATGTAGCCATCTGGTGCAACATCGGTGTTCAAGACATACTCACAAGGCTGGCAAATATGACAAGGAAGATTTTCTGAAGACTTTCTGGCTTTCTGAAGGAGCAGCTGGAAGCCAGGTTTGATAGCTGGGGTATAGGTGAATAAATAGAGCATCAAAAGTCCCTTATCTAAGCACCTCAGAGTACCCTGCTAGGTTTTCAGATGCCACTTCAGAAAGGCACTGGTCAGTTGTTAGAAATGTATCAAACCTACTAGCCTCATGCAGATATCTTTAAACCCCAGGATACCTGCAGGATACCCTGCGGAATCCCAAATGAAATCTGATGCCTACACTTGGGCAACTGAATACCTCTCCATCAACTCTGAGGTCATGACTTAGACACCTATTTCATGCATCATCACCTTTATTTAGGAAGCTAAGGAGGTGAATCTCATCTACAATGGAGAATTATGTGAATTCACGTACCTCCAGGAAGGGCTTCTTTTGGGACTGGATGCTGCTTCTCAGGCTGTTAGGATCTATCCTGGGCTGCTGATAATAGATAACTTCTGCAGTTATTGGAGAGAAAGGGCTGGGAAACATCTTCCAACTCTCTGAATGACACCTTTGGATTATACTAATGCTCTGTCCCTGCTTTCTCTTTTTCTCCCATACATGCCACAAAGCAAACACCAGATGTTTCAGTCTGCAGTGCAGTGCCAGCCCACAAAGAAGAGTGAATACAAGTACAAAACATAATTCTCAGCTTTTATTCTACATGTATTTCAAAGTAAATAAAAGTCATGTCATCTACTCTTCAACCTTGAAATGCCGTGTAACTACCAGAGTATGCTGCTCGTGACTTGACCATATCCCAGTCTTTTCCTCAAGTCAGGTAGATGAACATTTTAATCCACTTCCAAATTTTCTCCCATCTCCTTCTTTCATTCTCACAAAATATTTGTGATATCCTCTTGTCACTCAGACACCATTCTGCACCAAAATGTTCTCACTGACAACCCCAGTATTAGCTGTCCAGTGCTCTCAGCAAAGTGAGGGGCACAGGGTCTTAGTTTTTTTAGATATGACTCTTTGCACAATACTGTGCAATGGGAAACTTAGGAGAGCTGTAAATTTGTTCTTGATTTCAAAATCTAATCTTCTATGCCTAAGAAACACAAAGAAGAACAAACCAGGAAAATGTCTGGCTTGATGCCTTCTATTCATTAAATCCCAGTTAGATTAATATATCTTTACCCCACCCCATGACTTTGCTAAGGCCAAACTCACATTAAATTCCATCGGTGATTTTTCTTGGCTAAGGATTAGAGTCAAATCCTCCAAGATATTTACATCTCTTGGAAGTACCAGCACCCTGATTCTCACTGGATGCTATGTGAAAGGATGGCACTCAGCCACATGGAGAGATACTCAGAACACTGCAGGATTAAACCCTCAGAGCCCATAATTCTTCCCAACAGCTCCTAAAAGTGCAGCCACATTCAGTGTTAAAGTTGCTGCTATAGGGTTTTGCTTTCTGACGTGTGTCCAAAGCATGCTGCTTGTACAAGAGTGTTACTAAAGCCAACATGAAGGTTTTTGTTCCCAGACATTATTTCAAATCCAGGCAAATTTAGACAGAGTTTAAACACTGGTGCAACAAAGGCTGCTTAACATCCTTGATGTTTTGTCTTTGTGCTGCAGAGATGGAAAAGTTTAATATTTTAAGAGAAAACTATAAAGAAAAGGTAGACTCTTACCATGTAAAGCATTTGCCTCACAAAATGTTATACACTGGGAGCCTTGTAATGATACAGAGAACGCTGGGGATTAGGATGTGAATCACGAGATATTCAGGTTCTGCAATCCATTTCAAAAGAGAAGAGTCCAATATAAATCCTGTGGATTTCATCATCTGCTGCCAGCCAACATTTTTATTCCTGAAATATTCTTAGCGCTGTAACAGGTAGATGTGTTGAGCCAGATCCACAATCAGTGAAAATCAATACATCTCTACTAAACCACTGAGAAATTACTCCCATTTGCAGCAGCTGGGAAACTAATGCTCTGTCTTTAGACATTAATGTGGTTGGCAATGGAAAACTTTGTAAATACTACTGAAAAATCTTATACTGCTCTTAAAAAAGAGCTGTTTGAGTTGTGATGACTCTCTAACATAGATTATATTTGAAAACGTAATCAAAGCACACAGACTTATGTGCATTTTATTGAGTTTGTATTTTATTTTGCCTGGTGTGAATTAGCCAGATGAAGAGGCTACAGAACAGATGCACACCAGCATGGGAGGAACCTGGAGAGTGATTCTTAGCACTAGCAAATTTAGTGCATGCTCTGCAGGTCACATCACAAAAAGCAGGTGCAGCCACACAGCTGCAGAGACCTCTTCCCGTAGTCATGTTGAAGTCGTTTCTGCCCTGGAGGTCTTTGTGTGATTTAAGAGGTGCAGTGGTAACATGTAGTTGCTATGCCAAGACAGGATTTCCACTGCTAAAACGGAGAGAAACAGGATATTCCAGCATGCATTAGGGGTGTTTGGTCTGCTAAGGTATCTTCTTTGTAGATAGCACTATCTGAGATGGCAAACATTATATTACTTTAATAATTTTAAATAAGGGCGAAAAAACGTGTGAACAGATGGAGCTCCATCACAGATGCATATCTCTGTAACTGATATATTTGAAACACTACCACCAGCAATCAGCAGCTTAACTTTCTGCTGTTGCTTGTTCCACAGTGTTTGCCAAGCTCATAACTATGTCAGACCTTGGTCGTCTCCTTCTGAAAAATCTGCCCTCCAACCAAATAAAGCTAACACTAGCCAAAGTGAGTCAACAAAACCTACCCTCTAGGTTCAGTACTTGCCAAACTGGCAGGCTGTGAAAAGAAATCTCTCAGTTTATCCTAGAACCATGTGCATCTCCAATTACATTTTATATGTAGGCAGTACACGCTTGTTTATTTGTTGAAATCACCAAATCATAGAATCATAGAACAGTTTGAGTTGGAAGGGACCTTAAAGATCACCTACTTCCAGCCCCCTGCCCATGGGCAGGGACACCTTTCACTAGACCAGGTTGCTCAAATCCCCTTTCAACCTGGCCTTGAACACTTCAGGGATGGGGCATCCCTAGCTTCTCTGGGCAACCTGTGCCAGAATCTCATCATTCTCATAGTGAAAAATTTCTTCCTAATATCTACTCTAAATCTACTGTCAGTGTTTCACAAAGAAGTTCTTTTCAGGTGAGGGCATGGCACAGAATCTTAGACACAATTCTTAACAAGTCCTTTAAAAACAGCCCAAAGCACCTACCCTTTTCTTCTTTCTTTGTTATAAATTGCTTTACTGTTAACTGGCTCATAATTCAAGAAATTTTTGATGTTAATTTGATTGAAGTTTTCTTGCAGGATTAATTTAGAGTCCTAGAAAATCAATAGAAATCGGATCACAGCTGACTCTTGTGCAGACTAACAATGGAATACAAAGCCTGAGCCAACTCTCAAGAAGCTGTCAATGCAGCCTAGAGGTTTAACACTTCAAATTTCTTTGCTATTAAAAATAGTTGCATGTTACATGAGCCTTGCAGTATTCCGCGGAATTGTCATGGTTCTGAGTCTGATCAAAGAGATTTAAGATTTAAGTACAAAACCAAGGAGGTGTATGAGGGTGTTGGATTAGGGGAGAGAGAAAAGCATTCCCCAGGTTTATATCAGAGACAGTCATGTGGCCAGGAAAGCCTTCTTAAATAATGACACAATTCATTGTTGTGTTTCATTGGCCTAGAAATAAACAAATGGCAATGTGAAATTTCCCTCAGCTTTTACTAATCCTCAAGCAATTATCTGTGATGCTTTGACGGGCTACCTAGAAACAGAGACTAGACAGGAGTAAGGGAATAAAGGTGGATATTTATTTGAAAGGCCTTCAAAGGAACACCCTGGGGAGCCAAAGGCTACATCAAAGATGGGCCCCAAGATGGACAAGAAGTCACAAGTTCTTCACGCTTTTATAGGTTTGGTTCATCTGCATATCAGCATAAATTCCCCAATTAAAACTTTAGCTAATGATGTAACTTCTTCAATTTCTCCACCTCTTAGAGGCCCTAGTTTGCACCTTTTGGGCCTAGGACAGCCTAAGTGTCCTTGAACATCAAGCTCAGAGAGGCTTTATGTTTATCTGGCATAAGAGAGCAGCAGCTAACAGGCTACAAGAAACTTCAGAGTTACACACTAGGCAGTACAGGATTTAAAAATATAAAAGCTAGAACCTAAGGCATCAGCTGAACATTTTAGTCAAAAATAGCGTTCCCATTTTGACTGTGGAAAAGACTTTCATGACAAAGCACATCATCTTGAAAACTGGTGGAATACATGTTCAGAGTGACTAAAGTTTGACTCAATTCACAGTATTGCTTTATTCAGTCCCCCACGTCTCACCTGTTTTCTTTCTATACACAGCTTTTGTTGTAATATTCAACAGAATGGTGCAATTACAGCTGAATACTCATCCAAATCTAAACATCACACTCTCAGGGAGTAGGATGGGGAACCACGGGTGAGAACATCCTGATGTTGGACTTAATTTCTCTGTAGATGCCTGTCCTAGTTTTGACTGGGATAGAGTTGAGCAAGTGTCTGCTTGGTGCTTATTTGCCAGCTCAGCTTAAACCATGACAGTCCTTCAGTTCTGATTTTCACCAGAAATATGTGGACTGTGACTTTATCAATTTCTATTATCAAAGTATTATAGAGGAGGACAGGAATGAAGTTTACAAAGACGTCATGTGATATCATAACAGTGCCCAAGAAGACATTCACATTCCTGAAGGACACACCAAGAGTTCAGAAAGCTGGGCCCTAAATGTCAAGCCTTCCAAAATAGGAGAAGAGCCGTTAAAATTATTTTCTATCTTTCCCTTGCTCTGTTGAAGGTCTTTGGAGACAAAAGCCAAAGATTAGACCATTTTCTTTGTTTTGCTTATTATTTGACCTAAAAGGACAAATCATTCCAAACACTTCTTTTGTTGTCTGCAAAAGACAACCACAATGTATCTGCCCCTCCAGTGAAGCGTGACAAAAATCCTCTCGTGGTGTAATTAGCCTACTATCAGTTTTCATGCATCACTGTGACATACCCTTGGCTTTCTTATAATGATATCTTTCTCTTAAGTAATCTTATCTGTATCATTATGTCTAAATTAAGTTGCTCCATATCCTTAAAATTGTCTAGGACAAACGTGTAAAGATTTACACAAGCAACATTTATTAAATTTAGAAGGATTCAGAGTAGCAACCACTTGTTCATTGTTCAGATGTGATCTGAAGCAAAATAATTAATTTTTTACGGAATTTATCAAGGAAGGTCCATAAACACAGATGATACTAAAGTTCTCCAACACAATTGTTCTAAGGACTATTTCAGCTGTGCAGTTTTACAGCTTTGTTATAGGTGACACTATCTTTTCATTCAAGAAATGAATAAATTATTTCGTCCTACCACAACTCTTTCACCTTTTCTTACCTCCTTCCATTTTAAAGTGTACCTTTTGATCAAAACAGCTGTTAAGCTAATCTTCTTTGATTTTCCTAGAACCAAAGGTGAAAAAATCTATGAACTAGTATCTTACATACATCACCTGGGAGTCATATTTCCTTTAGCCCCTCCTTCATTTCTATTTTCCCTTATCTTTCTTTTCGTCTTTTCCATCTCACCTGACTTTGGAGGACTACAGCCTATGGGGTCTGTATCTGAGATCATTCTCTGTTTCATTTACTCTGTGGTGACTACAGTCAGTGGAAGCTCAGCACAGTTCGTTTTACCCTAATGTGGAGCTCTGACACAGAGGAGAAAGATTGTGCTGTAGACAAGCACTTGCTTGTCTCTGTTGACTCTGGAAGAAGTTTACACGACTAGCTCAGGTGAAGACTTTTATATTGTAGATGCCTAAAATGGAGATTCCTGATGGGGCAAATGTGCTGGGGTTGCAGTGCCTAAAGTTTCCACAGAAGTTTATCACTAAGGTACCTGAAAATATAACCCCTCTCTGCCCATGCCAACGTAGGTTTCTAGAGGTATCTATATAATTAGGTAATAATTAAAACTATATGACTTCCACACTGAACTATCTTGGGCTTCTTTGACAACTATGCCCAAAGCAAACCTGATCTTTTTTTTGGTACCTTCAAAACCTCACTTTCTTGCTTCATTGGATTTCCTCAATGACAGATAATTAGTTGAGTTCTATTCTAGAATTTGCAAGCATTTCACAGTCTATGAGGAATAATTCAGCTTCTATACCATACAAAAAAAGAAGTCTGATTCATTCAGTCATGCTATATTTACTCATGACTTTTTCAAAGAAAGCTCTTCAGGCCAGTGTCATGCGAAAAACTGTAGTTTCTTTTAAAAAGTAACAATATAAACATGCAATATTGCTCCATTAAATTATCTATTTACAATAAGACAGTTATTCTGAAAGTAATTGAAGAAGCCGAGAGAAGAACAGGCTGAATGGGAGCTGTTCTTATTAAGACAGCTCCTGTGTAACCCTGTTATGTCCTTACCTGTCACTCTTATTCATTCATTCATCTATTCATATCAGATTCCCTTTATACTTTAGTTTGGTTTTCCCTCACCATATCTGGAGTTGGATCATTCAATTTTCTTTGCAAATGTCAGTTTATTTTAGGTCACGTGCAAGCAGCTGTAGTGCAAGGTCTCTTAGCAGCAGAATTTCAAACTGATCCTCTTCTGGTATTCACAAGGTAGGTAGAGTAGGGTAAGAGGACATAATCGTGTGCAATGCTTTAATAATCTGTAATTAGAACAACTCTTGGCATGCTTTAAGTCACTTGTGAGGCCATCTCATCAGCAAAATCAAGGTGAATGAGCATCTCAATATTCAGCTGAGACCACATTTATGTCATTGGGTTTGAATTGGTACAGCTCAATCACACATCAACACAGAGCAGAGGAATAAGTACTTTTTGGTGATCTTCATGACATTATAAAGATCCTGATAGCCAGTGTTAATCTGTTGGTGTTATTGCTGTAAATCCAACTACATTTGTGAATATGTCTCAGGAAAAAAAACGCAAATATCTATTTTTCTAGCAAGACCATACAACTATGACTTTTGTAACCATGCATATGATTAAAAATATATTTTTAAAGCAATTTTAAGATGCAGTGGTCTTCTTAGGAGAAATGTTCACAAACTAAATCTGAAAGCTGACATAATAGTTTAGAACATTAGTGAATCAGCAGAGACATGCTGTACACCCACTAACTTCAAGTTTCCATCTCACTGCCACGAGATAATAAAAATGTTGCCATATCTTGTACTTCTGAATCTTAATAGCCCCAGGTGTTGGGAGAAAGCACGTAGGAGGGAGCAAAATGCTGCTCCTTCCACTATCCCCAATCTAATTCTTCATAGATCTTAACAAGCATCTGTTGATTTAAGGGCATTAGATTTGGATAGACATTTGCTCTAATTGAGTATAATAAAATGAAGATGTTAAGAAATAAAAGAACCAAATAGGCTTCAAGGTAAGGACAGACAAGTGACATCTTGACAAATGATCCACCAGGTAGATAAGCCAAAATACCTCTATTAGCCCTGATATCAGCCAGCTGGAGTCTTTGTTGTGCTGGCATATCATAAAATGACAGGCACTGGCTTTGGGCCTCTCACAGCTGGAATTTTTTATAAATCCAACATAAGAAGTCTTTCTTAAAATTTTGGAATGGATTATTCCCCCCTCCCCCTCCCCTCCCATACTTTACAACAAAGGATACGTTATTTTCACTGACAATTAGAAAAGCCAATTAATTATTTCTATTCAAGTAGCAACTAAGTTTAGAAGCAAGACGCTATGTATTTTGTTGAAAATAATATTATTGTAACAGTTGGATGAATACCAGTACTCAGTTTTGTTTTGCAAAATACCATATTTTTATACAGCACCCTAGCACTTTTTTTTTAAGAGGAGAGACACTGACACCAACAGGCAGGGTCTTCCTGTCCTTCACGACTAAACCAAAGGGGTGTAGAACTTCCCTGTTCTAACACTGTCATGCTGTGCTGGGAAGAACCACATGTACCAGAACAAGCACATGATGGCCAGCACCTTCAAGCCAATGCCTAGGATGTTAGTTTTTGCCCTCTGAAACGGAGTGAGCTCCTAATGCTCAGTTAGGAAACTGGTGTAAAGAAAGGAATTTTCTTCCCAGGCAAAACACAGAGAAGTCGCTTTCTCACAAAGGTTTGCCTTGCTGTTTTGCACCCTTCAGGTCACCTCCCTCCTTCTGAGCCTGTCTTTAGCCAGCTTTTCCATCCATCAGTAACAAGAATGTCAGAACCAGGGAGACCAGGTGCTCCTCTAAAGCCTGAAGGCCAAACAGCTGTATGATAGGGGCTACCAAGCACGAGCAAAAGGTAATGGGAAGGAACCAGTCTCTCTCTTCTCTGGAAGCGGCAGCCCATTAATAACAGCCCCTGCTTTGTCTACTATGCACTTGAAGAGTGCACAGAAAATATCCTGCTGGTTTAAGTGTTCCCTTGACCCTTGGGTATGCACATGAGACCAACAGGGACAGTTGTTTTACATTATGCTGCTCTCTAAGGAGACCCAGTAATAGGAAAGTGTAGTTAATTACTGAGACTGCTTTAAATAGGAACTACAGGAAGTTCCCCAAATCTTGCTGCTGTGGATGCAGATTCTTCTACACAAAACATTTCATTATATTGCTGATGTTCAGTGATTTCAGTGCTGCTGTGTAGTGAGTAACAACTCCTCTAAACCCAAAGGTTCTGGCAAAATAAGGTAACAATTTTGTCCTGGTATCTGGGGCTAATATTGCTTGGCAAAATTAGTGATTCCTGACTACTTGTCTCACTGTACCTTGTAGGTAAAGGGTTCAAAGTAATTCACTATATCTTTATAGTATTCACAAAGGAGCTGCTGAAAAAAAGGAGGAGAAGCAAAGGTGGCTAAAATAAGCTTTCTGGTATAGACAGTCATTAATATTTCTGCATCTCCTCTTCTTCTCAGAAAACACGGGGAAGGGAAGCCCCTCCACTGCTACATTAATCAAGAGAAGAGGTCATAGCAATGTGGAATTGACATAAAAGGCATGTTTAAGTGTCTTGATTTGTCTTAGTCTAGCCACAAGATCAATAAATAAAGTGAAAAATGAGCACACAAAACAAACCTGAGGCTGTCAGTAGAAATACACCAGCCTTGTGTCACATGTCCACTTTCAACACAAAATGATTTAATATTTCTCCACAGTATCCTGTCTCTGTTTACCTTACAGCAAATATTGGAGTGAGGAAAGGAGAGTTTATATGAGAATGATTCATAGAGAAACACAAGCCTGGGATTCCCAGCCCCTTTTGCTGTGCTCATCTGCTTGCCACCTTCAGGAATTCCAGCCTCTCCTTCTGGGAACTTATTATCTCTTCCTTTTGAACTTTTATGAGGGAATCACTACTTGTAAATAGAAGGAAAATTGTAACATTTCAGATGAAATCTACTCATTTCGAACCAAGATAAGACAATAGTGAGCCTGCTTATTTTACTCTGTCAATTGCATCTCTCAGGACTCCCAAATAACTGCTGCAGTGTTACAGAATTTATCTCCTTGGCTTTTCATTTTCTTTCTAGCACATATTGCTGATCTAGCATAACTAACAATGAAGTGGTAGTGCTTACATTATTGTGGAGAATTTTGTATCATAACTCTAAGATGGTGTAAACAGTGAAAAGTCAACAGAAGTTTTTTTAATCATACCATTTAAATGTTATTAAAGAAAACACAAAAACCCTGCAAACTTTTACTGGACTGAACAGACTTCCAGAGTATTTTATGTACCATTCACCACCACTGCTTGCAAAAAAAATCTGCTACTCCTAAAATATTGACATGCAGTACACAAATATTTTCTTTCACATTATTCATAAGCTGTTTGCTGAATGAGAGCATTCAGCTTCTCATCTATGAAAAAGGAACTTAGTCAAGAGTTATCTTATTCAGTACTTATTTCAGAAAGAAAACAACCATAAAATTAAATTAAACATAATTTCCTTGACTAATTTGTGCCATTAGATGGAAAATGTTAGAATAAACTCAATAAGAGCAATTTCATCAATATTGTTTCCTTGTGTTGTAATGCATGGGTTTACATTTTTGATGTTTGGAACTAATTTACAATTTGCATTTCATGCATGACATCCTCATAAAGAATGACTGTGATGGTTTATTTCCAGGGATGCGCTACATTAGTGTAAATAGGAATAACAAGAGTCTATTTGCTGTGGCTTTGTGTACCCCCTGATTTATGCAGGCTACATTTTTGCACTAAATTTCTTGTGCCTGCACAGCAACTTGGTTGGCTCAGTAAAGAACAGAAAGTTAAGGTGGCTTATCCAAGAACAGTATAAGCAAGGTTTTTATTGAGGTCAGAAATTTTGCTGTTGCATATAGCAATAGCACTGGTGGCAATGTGTTCAAGGTTTATACCATACTGAGTGTCTTTAAACTCTCACCTTTGTTGTCTTCCATTCATGTTGTCATAACAATACTCCTAGTTTCTTTTTGGAAATATAACAATATTACTATATAGAATCTTTAACTGATTTTTCTCAATACAAAAATGCATCTTATCAGGCCGAATGTCTGAATGCTCAACAGTCAATGTTCATAAATGTCTTAAGCCCTGAACAAACCAATTTTTTTAGAGAATGAAAAAAGTTATTAAGAGCAGATGTGAAATTATGTGATATTTCCCTTTTTCTTTGCTACCTAATAATCCCTACAAAGACAAATTGTCTTTGCAGATTATTTTATTTGAACTCTAAACCTTCCATTGGAAGCTGAGTTTTGCTTACAAAAGAATTACATTTTCTCTTATGCTGACTGATTTCTCAGGTAATATGTGAAAGAATTTCACTGTTTCTTCCTGATTTTGATAATGGATCCTACCTATCCCCTCACTAGATCTTTCGTTAATCTTTCTCTTCACTATATGTTTGAAATATCTTAATCCATATATTTGAAATACCATATGCAAACGTCATTAAATTTTCATTGTTCTCTCTTTTGGACTACTAATGAAGAACTTCGTAGGTAGATCTGATCCCCAGAGATCCTACTGAACAACTCCTATGTAATGAATTTCTGTTTGTCATCAACCTTTGTCCACAATCACCCAGACTTTTTTTCAATTGAAAATGGCATGTCAAGCATTTGCAATCACTGGAGACACAGAACCTTTGTATTTGATTCTTAAAATTCTGTTGCATCTGCAGTGAGAACACGGTCTTAGGCCACCATTGCTTTTTTGGTGGGAGTGTTGAGCTGAACAAAACCAAACTGCATACAGTGCTGCTGGCAGAACTTGCTCCTTCCTTATCATCCTGTTACAAACAGAGTGAGGGAGAAACACCAGAAACAAGGAAGTTTCAAGGTGCAGGTTTGTCCTGCCATGTTCTTAGCAACTTGGTTGCCCCTATCATTTCTCATCTGGATCTTTCTGGCCCATTTCCTGGCACATTTTTTGACCGAGGCAATTTTTCTGTTACTTCTTCATTCATATCCTAGCTGTCCTGCTATGTCTGTTTAAGGGTTAACCCAGCAAAGAGGCATCTTTTCTGTACTTATTCTCCGCAGAAGATGTGTGGTTTCTTGCACCATCCACAAAGCCTCTTCCCAGTCTAACACAAGGCCTGTCACATCTTGAAGAGAGGAAAAAATAGTGGCTTCTGGAATCCACCTTCTGGATGCAGGATCCCCAGGACATGACTGGGTGGGTGTGTTCCTCTTTGACTTGCATATCGAATGGTGGCCAAACCATTGAAATGGTGGCCAAACATTTTGATCCTAAACTGTTGCCAAGACTGCTTTTGCCGCTCAAACACAGAAACAAGTTCAAGCACAAGTAAAAGACTGAGTAGAAGGGACAATTGCCTGAATAACAGGGATAAGAACTTCCAGGCTTTCAGCTAATGTTTTACAATTAAAGTCTTCAATCCAATGCTTGGCTCAGCAAGGAGACAAAAAACAGTGATGGAAGCAGATCCATGACATAAGAATGTTCATTAGTAGATTCCACTTTGTCTTATGGCCTTCAGTTCACGTTTTCATAGAAAACACGAGAAATTATTGTGCATATGGCTACGAGCTAAAGCGCCAAGCCCTTTCTATTTATCATAATAGGTTTACTTTCTGGTTTTAAATGATCTTTAAGCTAGAGTCCTAAAAGTAATCCATAGTTCTTCCTTATTTTGATAGCCTTTTGCTATGTCTTTCTTGACATAATAGTCTTCAATGGTATGTCATGACAGCCACATCAGTTTTGTACCATTTAAAAAAACAACAAAACAACCCCCAGCCAGTCAAACGGACCAATAAACATGCCTTAAACAGATTAGATACAAGTTGGGCAATGTTGTAGTCTACAGGACTTGTGTTCCTCATTAAGGTTCTGAGCACTCCAATTTTTATTCCCCAGGGCACGACCATCGCACAAGCCGTCGTCATCCCTAGGCGCTGCTCCCAACAACAGCCACCTAGAGTTTACTGGACGGAGGTGATGGGACCTAACCGACCAATCATCAAGTGCCATCTGCGCAATGGGGGTGAGTCAGTTTCCATGTCTGGCATGGTTGACACCGGGGCCGATGTCACCGTATTATCCAGAGATAGCTGGCCCCCAGCATGGGAACTGCAGTCCGTGGCCGGGACCATCTCCGGTGTAGGGGGACGGGCGGAGGCGTTGCGGAGCGCACAAGTAATTAACGTCGAAGGACCGGACCGAAAAATAGCCGCCGTCCAGACATTTGTAATAGATGCAGGGCTTACTTTATGGGGCAGGGATACCCTGTCTCAATGGGGGGCTCGACTTGAAATCCCACCAGCCAAGGATTTTTAGGTGGGGTCTTCTTCCTTCTTGGCTGGTCCCCTCAGCAGCAACCGGGAGGGTTAGTGGCCACCTCTGCGGGAGCTGCACCTTAGAACAGGGAGCTCAACCACCAGAGGGCAAACAAATCC
>VZTE01002171.1:810190-889409 GCA_013397775.1 Eulacestoma nigropectus
CAGGTGCCGAGAGAGCCCCGAACAAAGGCTGACAAGGGGTTAAGAACCAGGGACGAAGAGGGCGTGGAAACCCTAGGGAACCAATAACTGAGGGCCAAAGGGGTGTTACAGAGGCGGGGAAATACACCGAGGCCCAATGGGCAACAAGGAAGGCGGGAAGAGGGAGCAAAGAGCCAATGGGCTACTGAGGAAGGTAGAAAGTTCTGGAAGATAACCAGGTATAGGGAAGAAGGGAGGGGAAACCAGGATCCAATGCCCAGGGAGACATCTACATAGGGGTGCGAGGGCTGCTGGGAGGGTTCTGTGTTTTCACCCTAACCCTGGGGAGTTTGCCCATTAACCAGGTCCCACTGCTGGAGCCTCCTGACGGCTAGCTTCTGGCTGGTGTTAGACAGCCCAGGGACGGGCTGCCACACCGCAACATATAGGGTCTCCACCCATAATCATTTTTGATTCAGCAAGGTTTATTAGCAATAGTTTACTGCAGGTCCTGTCAGACTCGAGGTAAATCCATGGAGTGGAGAATCCATTTGTGTGTCAGAACTGTTGATGCAAGAGTTTCAAAGAAAGCCTTTTACTGTTAGTGTTCATGTGCCTATGACTCCATCAAGGTCTTCTAGCACCTGGATACATACAGAAACACCTGATTCGTGATTTGTGGAAACTCCTCTTGTCTATCAGAGGATGGACTGTGAATAGTTCTCATATCTCTGCACTGTGCGGCCCAGTGTTTCTGTTCTGGAATGTTGTAAAGAGACAGAGGGCTTGTGCAGCAGAGGGCATGTGCTTGGTGTATACCAGACACACAAAAAAATAGCAGCTAAACATCTTTCAGTTCATTTTGTACTGCAGGCAGTAAATATAATGTTCCTATGTTGCAAAGTCTTAAGCTCTCTTGGGCTCACATGGATCTAGCACAGGTTTCTCTGTTCTAGTGCACTAGGCAACCTGCAGCTCAAGGATGTGTCTGAAGGGAAACATGGAGCTGATTGGTTTTGTACTGTAGTGGCCACAGGTCTAAACATTGCTATTGATCTGATTACTTTTTAAGAGGTTACATCAGAATCCAAATCTTTAACAAAACAAATATTTACTGAAAATAGGACATCCACATTTACAGTTTTGTTTATCTTTCACAATTTATGTACTTCCATCATCAAGATTTTTCTAACATATTGCACACCATATGCTTCCTCAACCCCACAATCATCTTTAGTGAAGATCATCTTCCCACATGCTCCAATACTATTATAATCTAATGTAAAACTTTTTTTTTCAGGTAAAATAAGTATTCTATAACAGCTAAAATCTAAAAAGAATCATCAATAGAATTAAAATCTGAATTTAAATCCTTTTTATATTTTTTCCTTTTTTTATGCTTATAAGTAACCAAATGTAGAAATTGCTTTCTCAATAAAATGAGGACATGTTAAGTTCCTCTTGTGGATCAGAATAGAGTAAGAAGAAAAATAGACGTGTACAAAAGAATAACACATCCAGTCTTTATCAAAAAATCAAAAAGTAACACCTTTCAACAAAATTAAGGAGAGACAAAATTGAAAAAATATTTTTTTTTCTACCAAATCTGGATTTCAAATGGAGAAACTGTGGCCATCCTAATCTTCTGAAATGAAAAGGATGTAAAACAGCATTTGTCTTTTCTCTGGTATCAATGATTGTCAGAGTAAACTTATTTACTTATGACAAAAATCATAGATAAGATATTACATCTGTTGCTGCAGAACCTGCACCCATCTCTAACTATTGGAGAAAATTATTATCCCGCATGTGCCTACAGATGGGTGTCTTGCACTCTTATCTGAACAACTGGTACCACTGCCAGGCACTAGATGAAATGTACTTGTGGTTAGAGCTGAGGTGAAAATTCCTAAGTAGTGGTCATTAAAAAGGCAGGAAAGCTGACAGTAGGGAAATTCCCACAGACTTCACCAGTTTAACTCTCACCATACTATTCTTTCTTACACAGTCTTATTCTCTATCCTTTTAACATGGTGCAATTCACTTTTAATTGGAGGGTAGCAGGCACAGAATCATTAGAAGTAGAATGAATGTTATGTTCTAGTTCTTCATCTGCTTCACAATGCCTGGTGGTAAAATAATTAAAAAAGATTTAAAGGATGCGAATACTTGTGGGGAATAAAATGTTATCCATGTTGGGACTTCTCATATAATTTCAAAAGGGAGAGGATTTTTAAAAACTTGATGTAACTTGTCCACTTAAATTCAAATTTTTTAGGTGAACATAAGTCTGACTATCCTGTTTACACTATTATTACATTTTCCAGTTACAGAAGACTGAAAAATACGGGTAGAGAGGGGCAACTGTACCCAGAAACAACTTACTTGATATTTGCTTTGGATATCCTCCCCTCTGTTTCCCCCTCTAAACAAAAGAGGTACTACTACTAGTAACCATGTACAAGTTGCATCTACTGAGCGTGACACTGCATCAGAGAAACTCCTGAACCAGCATTAATCAGATCAGACACAGGCCTAGCCCAAGTATACTAGAAGTAGTGCATCCGCTTAATGCAAAGGTGTCAGAACAAGACCACAAAACTTTCTTCCTTCAGGCCCCTTTGAAATTACCAGTCTTTATTAAATTGCCCAAAATTTTGCATTGTAGAAATGTCTTTGATTGTTTGGGTTCACTCTGTTTATGGTATACCTTTAGTGACTTTACTATATTTCATGAGATGTGGAGGAAGAGGCGGGAGTGACCCTCTTCTTACACATTGATGTCCATACCCATCTGCAGAAATTCACCTGTTGCCAGCAAATGACATCTCTGCGTACCCCTGTGTCCAAGCTCTCTGGGATTAATGCCATCAGGAAATAATACAGACCACACTGGATTACCAGTAGCCTATTGGAATAAAAAGAAATGTTGACTGTACAGAGAAATGTGTTGAATTTGCAGCCATGTATATGGAAACAAAACCCAGTTAAGGCTTTGTTTGTTAGTTAGATGTTTCCTTGTGCCTTTAGTAGACATAATTGTGTTTGAATGTTGGACATAAAAGTAAAATAAAAATTAAATAGCCTATCTTATTATGGAAAGGTTACATGGTTCCATAGAAGAGGTAATAAGAGCAATTAGCCTTTTAGTGAATTTATATGTTTTGCTTAAATGTTTGCAGTCCAAGCAATTAAGGACAGTTTTACTGCAACCAGCTTTAGATGTTAATAAGTCTAACTATATTTACACAACTGTGGAGTTAATGTAGGAAAATGTTGCATATCTGGTGGTGCTAGAACACAGCTGTGAGTGATGTATGTGAACCATGCACCTAGTATACCTAGGATGATTAATATATAATTAATAAGTAGAGTTTATGAATACAGATAGAAATTAAAATGCTTACTGATAAAAGTCATGCTTAAGGATTAAATTGATTTTCTGAAAAGCAATCTCTGGTATCTGTTGTTTGTTTTGTCTATTCTGGACCAAAAGGATTATGAGCATGACAGCAAACTGCTGGGTTTATGTGATAGAAAGCTTATTTGCTTGTTTTTGTTGAGCTGAACTACAACAAAAGAGTTACTTAATTAGATTTTGCTGCTGTTACTAAACACACTACTCATTAACATTTCTCATGTGACACTTTGGATGGACAGACCATTTTAAAATGATTCTTAGGCATGCCTTTAGGAGTTGGATGCTGCTGCTTCAGTGAAGGTGTCTGGCACACCGTGAGATACTCAACAGTTCCTGAGAAACCTTCACAGAGCTGGAAAACACAGTACAGCATCTTCCTGGAGCACTAGCTGAAGGTGAGAAACCCCAGGGAGCTAACCAAAGACAGGAGCAAGTATTTCCCTTCATCATCACTGAGGCAGCTACCAAGGACACCAGCAAAGGCCCAAGGGCAGCTCAGCACCTTCCCAGTCCCACCAAGGGAGTGGCCACCTCCTTGCTAATAAACTAAGAGTCCTGTCTCAGGCACAGGCCACAGAGAGATGAGCATCTGTATGACTGAACTCTCTCATCCTCCATGGGGAAGGGCTGCTGGCCCAGGCCTCCACCTGAACTGCTGATGCAAGATTTGGGAGTACAGCTAAGAAGTGTCCCAGAACTGTGCAGACAGCTGTGTCCAGGCCGGGGGAGCTCCTGGGCAGGCAGATGTTGTCCCCCCGACCAGTGTGGCTGATGGCCGAACAAGGGGACTCTGTCCCACGCAGATGCCACTCTGCCATCAATGTGCCACTGGTCACTGCAGGGCTGGCCAGCCTCAGCCAGACCCCTGGCCTGCCCTTCTCCCTGCTGCAAGAGGCTGGAAGCCAGGGCATCCAGAACAAGTGGCCCTGGAATTGCTGACCTTATTCAGGGAGCAGCTGCTGCTGGCTGGGGACTGTCCAGCTGGCCTCCCACTGGTGCCCAGAAAGCCACAGGCCAGCTCTGGATGGGGGTGGTGAGGAGAGAAAGAGAGCAGGAGTGGAAACAGGAAGGCTGGCTGGCATGGTGGAGGAGGATGGACTGAGTGCTCGAATGTCACAAACACATCGCTAAAAGCAGATGTGGAAATTCCTTTTCTGGTAAACCCTGCCTTCCTTAAAAACCCATTCTGGGGCTGTAAGAAACTCATACCTGATCCTACAGTTGTGCAGATGCTTGTTCTCAAAACGATAGCAAGCTTTTGTCACTAAGTCTTCTGTCAGGCTTTGGCCCGAGGCTTTTTGGCCTTGACATACCCTGGAAAATTTGATAATGAGTGCAATACAAATAAGCTATAGGATAGATAGAAATGAGCCATGAATCCGTTGGAGAAACTGGTAAGGAATGTCAGGGCAACCTTCATCAACAAGCGGAGTGCTGTGGCTGCTTCCCGCTCTGTGTTTGCCCTGTCTGCACCTTGCTAGGCAGGAAGGGGCAAAAGGAGTATTTTTGAATAATCTTACTTTGCTAAATATGATTTCCCTTGTAGCATGAAACAAAAGCTTTGGGGGTGATTTTTGTTTCAGCCCACAAGAATTTTGTCACCAAATAAGATTTCTATACAGACCGGTGTGGCAATGTCTTCATTACCTACAGTGTGTCAGGCCCTGCTTAAAATCTTGTGCTCAGCATACAGCAGCTCAAGTTTCACCTCTTTTACCTTTGGTCTTCCCACAAAGGCAATGCAAGCTTTCTTTTTCAAATCATTCTATAAACAAATTGTGACATTACTCATCTTTCCAGTCCTTTTCTTCCTGGGCAAAAAGTATTTTTATTTGATTGCTAGTTCTGTCATCTTTAATACATCTTTGTATCTGAAATTCAAGAAGCCTGGCTGGCTGTGGCTTACTTTTCTCATAGTTCCACAATGATTCCCGAGTATGATTTTAGTTGTGCAAAAGTTGGAACCAATGAGATGGACACTTATCTGATATCCACCATGTCAAACATGATTCTTTAGTAGTTTTTCCTGTATGTCTAATAATATCAGGTGCCATTGCTGCATGTCCATGCCCCTTTTTGGAACAAAAACATGCTGGCTATCTGCCTGCATGCCTCTGCATGGGTGCTTCAAGTAAGGATTGCAGATAGTGCCATGAATTTCATGTAAGTTATGAGCTATAAGTGACCTGCTAGCCTCCAAAAGACTGAAGAACCAACAGAGAACATTAAACTTTTGGTGGCTACTAACCTATTGTAGAAACAGATATTCAAGAGAAAGGGTATTTTGCTCTTTCATTAGCCAAAATCCTTGCTATGTAAAATAAAGAAGAATCAGGCTTGCATTTTTTCCCCCTAATGAAAAATGTGTGTGGAAGGATGGGAGAATGTGAAAGGTCTCTAGCTGACATTTAGTGGTAATATTAAGTGGGTTTGAATTTAAAAAAAACTCCAGTATACACAGTTACATCACTTCCCTAAATAATGGTGTTGTTTTCAAGCTTCTAAGATTTAGGAGACCAAGAACACCAAATGCCAAGTAGCAAATAAATCTCCATTGTAATTTTGTTATTAACAGCTAAGCTACGGAGACTTATATCAGAACTACGATAAGATATAAAACCTGAAGGATGTATTCTTATAATCTTAAATGGGCTGTGAGCATGCTTAGGTTATTCTCATTCATCCGTGTTTGTTTTCTAAGCATGCATGAAAAAGGCAAAGGTACTGAGTTCAGGAGACCACAGATAGTGAGAACAGTAATTTAAACAGTTAACAGTCCTTTGGATTCCTTTTGCACGTTGATGTTCATCCTGTGCATCAAAGACCCACACCAGATGCATTTCTGAGACTTCAGAAAAGTGTTAGTAGAATTTGAGGTTTTCTTGGCATTCAGGGATATCTCAATTGATTTTGTTCATTTTTTGCTATTTTCCATGGCTGAAATTAGGTAAGAGAAGTGAGTACTTGAACATGCTAAATATATTTTTAAGAAAGCATGAATAATTATTAGTAAATTTTAGTGTATGGTCTATAAAAATATTACAACACAGGTTTTGTAGCTGAAAAAGAATAAAATATCTGTACTTAATGTTATACATTTCTGGGTCATCATGTTTGTTTGATGCAATGCAAAAACTGATGATAGCATCTGAGGAAAGATTCCCTGTGGCAGCATAAAACTGTCCATATTCAGCTTCTGATTGAGCTTGCATGCCCCCTTCATAGCACTGAACCTGAAAGACCATGAGTACTTCCATGAGTAGCTCAAGGATGGCCAAAGGGAAGATATGGTTTGGCTAATAAAACATGGGAACCAAGGAGGGTCACTCTCTCCTGTTTTGGCCTGCACACTGCAAACCCAGTGAGTCTCTCAGAGACAGAACCTGAAATCCAGGTGAAAGGTCCTGTGTTGCCAGGGTAGAGGATACATCCAAGATCTAGAGGAAAAATCGGCATGGATTTTATGAAGTTAAACATACCTCAAAACTGTTGGAGGATGAAAAACATAAGGATTGGAGTAGGAGGAAAAACAAAGAGAAGAGTTTCTCAGAGATCTGCAGTGGACCTTCTCATTCAACATGCTCATTGAGTGTTGAAGTGTCTTGAAGCTAGGGTGAATACTGAAGAGACAAATTTGCTGACTGTGCTGACTTATTTAAAGAAATAAAGAAGGAACTGTTGCAGTGAAAACCTGCAGAAGCGTATTACACGTCACTTAGCAAATGAATGTTAAAAGCATGAAAATCAATGCAAAAAAATGTAAAACAATATAAATAGGAAAAAAACCCGTATCTGAATTTTGTGTATATCATAATAGACTCTTCAATATTTAGGATTGAGACGCTGGGATTATAACAGATTATTCAATTAAAATCTCCATTCAGTGGTCAGCAGTGGTCAAAAATGCAGAATGCCTGCCAGTTCTAGCTCAGAGAGTCCTTGATATTTTCAGAAATCATTCAAATTTCTAACAAACGAAGATCCGAGTAAGTTCCTGCAGCCAGGGGTCTTCATCACAGAAAAAAGATAACTAAGAGATAAAATAGTACAGGTCTTCATTATCAGATGTAAATAGAAAAGATGACTAAATCTTGACTGCTCAGTGTCATTTTCTACCAACTGTAGGAGTACTATCTGAGGATAGGTAGCAACTTCAATGCAAATGAAACAAGGCAGCTTTTAACATGATTTTTAGTTATCCGTGAAAATCTTGAGATGTTCACATGAAATTAATGTGTATGCTCTTGTTGATAAGGATTGGTTTTGACATTACACCAACTAGTAATAGGAGTATAAGTGATCTTGAAGCCCTAAATTTGGTATTACCTATATTGTTTTGATCAGCTTCAGATACTAACATACTTGTAGTCAGCCCAACATGTAAATGAGAGAAAAGCAGAATCTTAGTGTTTAGAGTAAAGATAGGTACAGTGAATATTAGAAAAAATTAATTATCCTTAATTCTCAAACCTGGACAGTAACTTGGTCTGAAGTTTTTGTCTGTATGGGGGTTGAGCATGTTGATTGTTCATTTGTTATTTTCTTTTCTTCTCATGTGTACAGGCAAGAGATATGAACACACAAAAATACCATGTCAAAATCACTGTGTGCTTTGGAGTAAAGATATCGAGCAAGTTTAGTTCTCTTGCATGTTAGACCCCAATTTTTGCCACCAGTTGGAACTCCATGACACATCACGCCTATATGAGCATGATCTGTCCCAAAAAACCATGATTATTATCAAACTATATAATAAACTAAATAACTATTATTACATTGAAATTCAGTTAGACTATATCCTCAGCTTACTCATTTATTAACTGATAGATTTGGTGTCTTAATAAACTAGAGATAGAAATAATTACAGCTTAAAAGGATTGATGTATTTTCCTCATTTTGACTAAGGATTGCAGAAAGCACTTTAAAAAAAGTAAGTTTATATGTGTTTCCACTCTCTTAAATTAGAAACATTTTAAATGCAAGAAAAAATGTGAAACAGAAATTAAAAATCTGAAATCTTGGAAGCAGGGCAACTGGAACAAATGTTCCATAGCATCTTTTTTTAAACTTCAGAAGGAGCACGGCTTTTATTTTAGGAAAGTTGAGTCATTTTTAATGATAATAGGACCAGCTTAAAAGTTTGAGTAACACACTGCACTTCTTAAACTGTTTGGCATTTTATTATTTTTTTTTTCTTTTTGGCTGAATATAAAGAAATATAAAAGCTGTATTTTAGCCTCTGTTCTTTCTATAAAGTACTAGGCTTATTTTCCGAAGACTATATTTTTTTCCCCCACCTCCTAAATGTGTGTGCTTTTTCTAGTTTGCATTTTGATGAATTAGAAAGTGTACATAGTTCAACTTTTAATGTATCAGTCAGTATTGTTACTTTTTTTTTATTTTGAGTTTAGTGAACAATTGTGATGAAAGTCAAAATACATTCCTCTGTAAAGTATATAGTACTTATCTTAAGATTAAGAAAAAAGATTAGTTCTTTTTCTTACATATCAGAACACCTTAGTCTATCTAAGACAGAAGGAATATATTCCAGATAAGGAATCTCTTTATATGATTAGTAGAAAATTTCACATAAATAGATTCTGGGTAGATATGTATTTCTATTTTAAATAAAGTTTTCTAGATTTTGAGATTAAATGAGTCAAGGCTATCCCTCCTGCTTTCTAAAAGGTTGCGTCAGGTTATCAGTGTGCTTTCAGTTTTATGCAATGCAGTTACCCTTTACCTTTCATCCAGTTGTCACAGCTGCACTGTAAAATTGTGCCATATTCAATCTTTTTGAAATTACACAGTCTCAAATGGGGGTTTCTTTTGTGGTTTAGAGAAACCTTCTTCTTATAGAATAAGAATGTTTGCAGTATGGGGGACATATAATCTCTACTTGATATGTGTATGGTAAATACCCATTGTCCAGACCTGCATTTACAATAATAAATAATGGCCCCAGAAAATTCTCTTTTTCATAAAAGATATTCAAAGACACTACTATGTTTAGAAACCATGGTTCGTGTCTAGAAATACATATAAGCAGTCTGTGAGCTGCTGGATTTTGGTACTTCTGCAGCATGTTTCTTCAGGTTTCCAGGGACTTGCAGTCTCTCCAGTCTGCTTCAGCAACCCCCACTGCTAACTTTCCCTCTATATATCTTTTCATGGAGCATATGGTAGGTGGCATTACTCAGCTAACAGATGTGCCTTTATGATGCTTGCAATTTGTTCTGTGCATGCAGGGACCCGTGGTATATAAACAGAGATTGGTAACACTTGATAAGGTCATTATACTGGCTATTTTTGTTCTATGTGTCAGCAGTCTCCAGGACGAGGACAACGCAGACCCATATATCTGACAAAGACCACATTTTTATATCTTGCTTATTGTAGATGGGCTGTTAAGATTATTTGATTTATTAGCTTTTTATGGGCCCTCTGCTATGCTGGTATGATGGGTGCCTTGGCAGTTCCTTTCATTAATATCCCATAATAAAGTATTTATGATACCACCATTGACTTGTGGAGACATATTTTACATCTCTGCATAGTGTGTTAAAAAGCTGCATAGACACGAGTTTTGTGTCAGGGAGTAGTAAAAAGGGCTGGATCAAGTTATAACAGTGTTGACTGCGATAGTAAGAATGAGAGTCCACTTTTAAACTCAAGAAAAGCACAAGGTTATTGGTCTTCCTTTGCCACCAAATACAGTAAATATTGTGTCAGTGAAGAACATTGAAAATGGACAAGAAGATACTTCAAGCCTCCCAAGATAAATGCAGCCCCCTTAAGGTATTGTTTTATGCTCCTCTTAGCTGTGGGTTTGAGGGGGCTCCTGCTGACACAACTTGATTAGTCCCAGCGGACCCAGTGCTCTTTCCTGCAAGTGGCGTGAAAGCAAATGAGGACAGTCAGTTCTGAAGTCTGAAAAATCCTACTTACATCCTTTAAATACAAAGGCATGTAACATGCACTAAGTTAAACCTGTGTTCTTTCTAAGTGTGCTGAGATGAGCTATTTTAATATACTCTGGGAGAATAATAAATTCTTAAACAAGGATAAAAATGCTACTGGACTACACAGTCTGATTTTGCTCTGCTTTACATCTGAAATCATTGGAGTGGGTGGAGAAAAATCTATGGTATGATGGGGTTTTTTTCTTCAAACATCCTAATAATTGCTTAATAATTACTATTAGAGTTGTGATTCAGTATAGCAACTTGCATGCATGTCTGGCGGTTTTGGTTTTTTTCCAGGGATGGGTGTCCACAACTTCTGTGGGCAAACTGTTTCATCATCCAATCATCCTCACAGTGAAGAGGGTTCCTATCTAGGTTCCAGGACTTCCAGCCATACCCTTTCTCCATGGACAGTCATCTTCCTTTAAAAAACCCACCAGCTTTCTCTAATCTGTTGACCCTTTCCTTAACTGCAAAGTAAACAGAAACCTTTGCCTACTAAAATGCAGATTTGGCAAACAAACATACAAAAAACCACCAAACAAACATTAATAATACACGTATAATTTTTTTCATGAGTTTTCAATGTCTAAATATCTATTCAGTCATATATTAGAGATAGAAGTAAACCATAGGTTTTGAATGCAAATCCACTTCAGTATGACCAGAAGCATACAAAAGCAATTCAAGATATCTACTGGAATAAGACATTAAGACTGAAGAAATAAACAACCTGACACCTGTAAGAATAAAACCCATTAATGTTAACAATAGAAGAAATTTTGCATCATTTTGGTAGACTAGAATTGAGCAGTCAACATAAAAAGATAATTTCAAAGAAAATAATCTAATAGCAGATAAAATGTTGATTAAAGGATTGTAAATAAAGTACAGAATATTATAACATATGTTAAACTGTTCAAATTTGGCACTCCAGTACAGATCAGATTTTGTTTCTCAGTCTTTCTTCTTGTATAGCATCAAATGTCAATGACTAATTGAATCTACAAAGCCAGGTTAAAAAAAGTACTCAAAATTGATTATATGCAAAATTTGTATTGTTTGGTTTAGCTTGCTTTCTGAGAAACAATGGCTATGTGGTCTTTATGTTTGACAGTAGACTCTACTAATGATAAACCAACTATGCAGTCTCAAAAAAATCTGACAAACATCAAACATGTACTCTGGTGCAATGTTTTGTCACAGTCAGCTCCAGTGAGAGTACGTACCACCAAGTTACAGCACCTCTGTCTTTCCTTCCAGCTCCCCTGTAGTCTCAGGAAACTTCCAGTCCAGCGCACAGTCACCCAGATTAAGAAACAGGAGAGATATCATCCAAGGTGGTTAGTCACTGGAATGGGCTCCCCAGGGACGTGGTTAGGGAACCAAGACTGTCAGAGTTCAAGGAGCATCTGGGTGATGCTTTTAGTCATATAGTTTAGTGTTGGGCAGTCTTGTGAGGAGCAGGGTGTCGGACTCAATTATTACAGGCCACTTACAACTTGAGATGTTCTCTGGTTCTATCATTCTCTGACAAATATCTTTCACCTTTGCAGTTATTTTGCCTTCTAGAGATAAGTTTGGACAAGTTTGAGTTGAGAAGTCTCACATATTCAGGGTGAGAGCTCTTCATAAAGATATGGTATACAAGACAAGTGGCTGTGCATCCTTCTTCTAATTCCTTTTTGCAGGAAAAAACCACTTCCAACTGCACTCAGAAGCCTCTCTGATTGGTAGGAATGTTTGAACTCATACCTGAGCAGGTCACTTTGGAAGTATTACTACCTCTTGCTCTGGTTTCTTTGAAGGTTAGGTGCTAGACAGTGTTCAGCTTTCCAGGCCTGTTGACGTGAGAAACTTTTGGGCCAGGCAAGGAAGCATCCAGGACTCAATGACTGTTAAACTGTTTGGGTTTGAGGTTGTATGTTGGGATTTATGTGCCTTTGTGCATCTGCTGTGTGTTCATTTGTAGACATGGTGAAACAAAATAGTTGCTTTTTTAATAGTATCTAAAAAATTTCCTGAATAACAGCATTCATCAAATGCAGTCACCTACCAGGTTCTCAAAACGTTATTCACTCCAATAACTATTACACTGTATAAACACAGATTCTGAGTAAGTTAAAAGGGACTGAAATCCATGTGATCAAAAATGTGTTGGCTTTGGACAAGGATCTGCCACAATTGTGTTCTCCTTCATATAAAGGATATGGAATCATCATCCCTGTAAGTGTTCAAAAATGCTCAGAAGTGGTACTTAGGATCATGGTTTAATGGTGGACCTGGCAGAGTTAGGTTAATAACTAACATCGCCTCATGTCCCAGGCAAGGGATTCTGGTCTCTAGAGAACAGCTAAGACAGAGAGTTTCATTTACCTTACGAGGGAAACAGTGATCAGGTTCAGACATCATTATTACCACACCACAGTAGGATATGAACACAGCTGTAAATGGAGAGACTTGTGGCATTGGTCTGAAGGAAAGACTGGAGTTTTTTAAATTGTTCAGTTTAATTAATAAAATACCTACTCATTAATAAAATAATTTTATAGGCTTTTATATCTAAGTGTCATGCAGAAATTAACTAAAATTAAGTAATTTAGGAAATAATCCAACCTTAGCAACTGTAACACATTGGGTTTTATTTAAAGGGATAGAGAGAGGCTGTAACTTGAAAATAGTGCTAAACACTAAAACAGCATAAAATATTAGGCTGTATATTTCAAAGCCTTTACACTAATATGGTGAATTGTAAAGATTAATTTTAAGCCAGTGTGAGCCACTGCATTTCTCCTTTATTCCTTGCGGTATACTAAATATTGAGTTTCCAATAGATGTAATGATAGCACAGTATTCTAAGGCTTTCTATGTTTATATGGAGGAGAAGAAATAAAATCTGTCTAGTATGCTTAGTACATGCATCTATCATTATCTATAGTAGTGTGAATTCAGAGTGAATAAAGGACAACACTTTCCTAATGCTCTGCTTATCAGAGCTGGATTTGCTCTGATCTCTACATAGAACTTGGAGCACTCTTCAGATTTATGTACCAGCATTGTCTCCATTTAACAGATGAGGGTATTGCAGTTCCTTGTAAGAAAATGTTCTAAATATTGCAAAAGCCCTATGGTTTAATCTCAAATGTTTCTTAACTACTACATAATGAAGGCCTATGATATTTGATTGAAATCATACAGTTTGAATTAACGTGATTCAAAACATAAACATTGATAGTAAAACTGAGTGCATGCATATTAATATGTAACTAGGGCCTAGTTATCATTTTCTCTGGAAAAATTTGCATTCAAGTATCAAGCAAGTGATGAGACACCCGCCCTGGGAATACAATACAAGTTTTCACAAAGATTGTGCTACACTGGCTCTGAATTGCAAACAGACCTTTCCCTATGGAAGTTGTCTTCCATACACACATACTGCTTCAGCAGAAGAGAACTACTGTGCCTATCAGGTTAAGAATTTGTATATCTATGAAAAATATTTTCCCCAAGAAAGATTAAAATTATGTTAGATTGGGAAAGTTCCAGAATATCTCCGATAACTATTTTTTAAGCAAATAAAATCTTGTTTCAGCCTATAGACTTATGCAATTAATATAGATTTTTTATGTACAGCAATTTTGTAATAAACCCCCTTTCTCAATGCCATTGGTTAAAGTGGGGAGAGTCTATTGTCAATTCCTGAAAAGATGAAAAGACAATCATAGCACAGGGGAGAAGGCAACATACAAAACTTTCTCCCAGGCATTCTGGCCATTAATAATTGAAAATACTTGCAATGATCTGAGCAGGATTACTAGTACAGATTTTGAAAAATAACCTGTTGTGTTACTTCCCTTCTAACCATCTCTGCACCCTTGGTGAACTGCTGACAGTGTCTGGTGCCTATGCTGTTCAGACACCACTATGAAGCGCATGTTTCCTACTGCCCTGAGTCCAGGGGAACGTAGAAGTCTTGCGCTATCTTGTTTCTGTGAAGAAAATATTTGTATCCTGGGAAAGAAAGATGGCTTGATTTGAAGAACCACTCAAGAGATTCTAGAACTTGATGGAAATTGTACAGCTTTCTGTTAAAGTGATTTTTGAAACTAGCAAAAGCATGGCTATAGCATAATTACAGCCAACTCCGCCTGTATTCTGATACTGAAAACCGGGTAAAGCAATTTTCACCTAAGAATAGTCTGAATGTAGCTTTTGTGATACTCACTTCCGGCGTGACTTTCCGTTTTTTGCGAGACAGTCTTTTTACAGTATCCACAAACTCTTCTGCACTGCGACTTCCCCTCTCTTTTCTAGAATAATGTGAGTATCCTTTTCATTTGTCCTCTATTTCTGGTCACTTTGACATCAGTTCTCACTGAACTATGAAAGTATGCACCCTTTTCCTTTGAATTCTATGAGGATAGAAAATTATTACTCTTGTGATTTCCCCTCCTCGGTCTCTTTTTTTCCCCTCAGGCTTACAGATGGACTGTCTCACATTTCAGATAGTACATTTATCTCCTTTCTTCTGGCATCCAGGACTCAATTAGATAATTTAACTATACATGTTCAACATTTTGGTAACCTGGTACCCTTATGCCTTCTCTCTCTGTTCCATGGAGAAACAAAGATCTTTAGAAGATGGTCAAGATCGTACCTGAGTTTCTATCCCAACAATACAACACTTTGCTAAGACCCTATTCATAAGGTCTCTTTTCCCTGACTTTTAGGCTGGGTGTCACTAGTCCTCATTTTTTAAAGAAGATTTAGCAGTACTCTTTATATAATGTATATGGCTCCACTTTTTTCCCTGAAAGATTACATATGTGGTTTGGTGGCTGAAATTGGAACACCACATGTTCCTGCAATCTGTCCACCTCTGACAGCTTCGTTTCTTTATTCAGTGGCTGCTCTGGTGCTGATGGAGGTGTCAGAAGAAATTGTCTATCATTTGCGTGGGTTTGTCACTCGTATGAAGCAGTTTTATCACAGCTCCAGAGCATCCCCGGAGACAGTACTAACTGCTTTGTTTTTAATTACAAAGTCGCTCTTTGTGTTCCTCCATACAGAAAGCCATGCAGCCAATCATAAAATCATCTTGTTCAGAATCTAGAATACAAATATTAAAATTTATCCATCTTTCCTTTGAAGTGATCTGTGAAGTTTTCAGAAGGTTCTCAGTAGCATTGATTCCATTTATGGTTCATCTATTTCTAAGGTATCATGTCTATTCCAGACACAGTTCATGTTTTAGCACATCTTGTCACAAAGTACATTCTCTTCACAAAATGAAGGCTAAGAGATTTAAAGAAGAATTGTGGCTTAGCTGACAGCCAGGGTTAAAGATATATTTTTTTTTAATTGAATTTTAATTGCATGTCAAATAGAAACAAATTCTAGGTAATTCTGTGGGAATACAAAACAGTCCAAGAAACTGAACTCAAGCTCTGAAGGAAATATAAAGCCTAGTCAAGGTATCTTCATGTTGCATCTTTTGTTGTTATGTTGTTGTATCCTTTTTGCTAGTTTTGTTTGATTTTGGTTTTATATGAGTTATTTAAGAAGTGGGATGAAACACTCAAGATATTTCAGCATCTTTGGACACTTGCAGTTAGCCAGTACATGGGTCTTTCAAAATTTTTCAACACCAAGGAGTAATTTGCTGATATAGTCAGATATTTCTTGGATACAGACCTGTTTATTTACAAAGAATGCACACAAAATTCTATTTTCTTAAACACCTTTACAGTTAAACAATAAAAGGCTCTTTCTTTGCACAAAGTATCAAGTTTCATTCTACGTAGAACTCTACCACTTTTAAATGGGTGATTCTTATTCCTGCTTGCTGTCTTTCGCCTGCTTTTTTTCCTCTGTTTTTGAAAGTTTTTTGAATGCTTCTGAAACACACTTTCATCAAGTGTTACCCAGTAAATTTCTGCTACCCATTTCCCCTTTAGTCTTCCACTTGATCTGTGTTTTGGGTGGAGGATTCTATTATTTCAGGTTAAAGGAAATACGCCTTTTATGCCTCATCTTAAACCTACTGTGAATGATAGGCTTGTCCCAGCATGCACACATTTTCTTCTAACTTCTATCACACTTATTTCATAATTTCAATCTTTTTAATAATGAAGTAGTTCCAGTCTGCTTGACATTTTAACCGGAGGCAACAATCAGAATATAATCTTCAGGTTTTAAAGGCCTACTTTACTCTGCTTTTATAACATTGAAAAAATATCTGTAGTCGATGTGATATATAATATGGTATGGAGAGGCATAGGTCATACTGCATCTAACTTTGATAACTATATTTCATCCAAATTTATAGTGACTCAGTGAATAACCTGTCCTTAATTGAGTGCCTGCAGCCCCTGTGTAGAAACTATGAACAAAGAGCGGTGCTTTTGAAGACCTTAGTCTCATACCTAAAACAAGGCATAATGTGAAATCAGGTAATTTAGATTTTATCCTACGTGTGCCCTCCCCATTTCCTGGAATGGGTCAAGAAGCATAGATGCAGTGTGTTTAAGGTCCAGATTCAGTGTGTTGAAGGGTCATCCCAACAGCAGTCAGTTAATTTGCACTGACAGGTATTTTTTTTAGCAAAGCTGATGTGTGAAATTTATGCTCAAATAACTGCAACACCAAAAATACTTTAGTATCTTCCAGCACACTCCCTCTTAAGCCCTCAAAAAATGTTCCTTAATTGCTCCAGCTGCAAATGGCATCAGTGTGATGATTCTGATCACATCGTTCATATATAGTTCATCTACTTACATAAAACTTTCTTGGCTTTTACAAGCTGACTTTTGTAATTCTGTAATGCTTCAGTAGGAAAAATAGCACAGAAACTGTATAAAGTTTACATAGCACAAAAATCATGTATGCACAAATCCTCTCAGTAATCTTTCACCCATGGCTCGTACTATGACAAAGTTTTCTGCTTAGGTTCTTATTGTCAAGGACAGCTAATCATACTTTGCAACACTTGGCACTTATGCTGTAAATCAAGGCCCGTAAGCGAGGGGTATCCACTGTAAAGTCATTTATAGGAGTGACAGCAATATAATAGTAATAATATCAACCAGTGTTCATGAACTGTTATTCCTGGCTAGCACTGCTACAACCATCTGGCTGATATTCATTCTTCTCCACCTCATTCTTGCCCTTTTATTGTCCTCCTCCACCTTTTAAACTCTAGCCAACAACTCCACTAATACAGCAACAAATTTACTGGCAAGGTCTGCAACAGCTGAGCCCATCCCAGTTGATCTGTGCCAGTCAGCCAGCTGGTGAGCTGGAAATGATCTGAGAACTGGCTGCAGTGCCATTTTACAAGCCAAAAAGGGACTCTGCAGTATTTGCCTTAAAGAGGTGTTTTTCCTTTGCTATGGCATTGTTTTCTGATCATGGTTATCGGCATAAAAAAAGTTAATACGGAGGACAGGAATGAGAAACGTGAGAGAACGACTAACCCACTTAGGCAACTGCACTTAGAGAGTAGGAAAGTATTTCCTAAAAGTCAGTGAAGAATTCTGCAAAATACAAAATTGAGAATAAATGTGGGCAGTTAAACATTGCCCTCATTTTCATAATTTATATAATACTGATGGCATTATTCAATTTAAATTAACTGTATGGGCAAATAAATTAATAAGTCTTGGTGCTATTGCGTATTTCAAGTTTTACTATGCATACATTCTTTTCTTTAGCTATCTCCCACTCTTTCTTAAGACCTCTGTTTTCTTATTATTCTGCTACATTTATTCTAGTACATGTTTAGGAAAAGATAAAGTTACGAGGAAATCTTGTTTAATTCAGGTGTTCTTTGCCAATCCTGGAAGTATTTGTCTCTCCTCAGATCTGCTGGCATAGAGCTCTAGTAAAATAAAAACTATGTTTTTAGAGTTGTAGTTATATCGATGCTTCAATTCATATTGTTCCAATACAGTGAGTGATACCTGCATTAATAAATTATGAAGTCATTTGAACCTGGTTTCTTCCAGCAAGGTTGTTGCCCAGACATTAGGTTAAGGTCATCAGTCTCTCTTCCACTTTAATAAATGTTTAATTTTAATCTATACAGTGTGGAGTAGCTCTAACAGTGTTGCCTTCCTTGATGATTATTTAGGAGAAATTTGAAATTAAGCTTTAAAGTCCAACGAGTGTTTAATGATAAAGTAGGCAGGTTAATATGATATCGAAGGAAAGCCTTTATAAAAGGGTGAGAAAGAAGAAAGTTATGCCTGATCCAAACTACTAACATTAATTTTTAACTGCATAGCTTATTATCACATAGTCCAGCAAGTTCTTGATTTCATCACCAAGCTCTTTAAGGAATTTTTATCTTTACAAACAGAATACACGAAGAAAATGAGGTCAAGGTTTAGAATGAGGTAGGGTATGCCCCCTTGGTTAAGAGAGGCAACCCAAGTCTAAACAAAACTGGTTTAAAAAACCCCATAGAACAAACAATCACTAAAACTTCTGTGATTTACTGTCACCAATGTCACCACTGTGCATATGCAGTTCCGAAGGACTCTGACAGTTCTATAAAACATCCCAAATCTCCCTAGTTCTCAGAGTCTAGTTGTGTGCTAATGGGAAACCTGAAAGTGTTTTAAATCTTGATGAACTTCATAGAGGATAGGTACTTTCAACCCAGCTGATGTTTCTACAGGTAGTATGCCAAGTATGTTCAAATTTAACAAGGAAAGTGTGTCCTGTACAAAATGTGATGTAAGTCACGGAGCAAAGCAGCTATCACTGAAACCATGGTGGCAGTCCGTCCCCCTTGCCAATCACCAGGTCTCTGTGGGAACTCTGAGTGTGTGCGTCAGGCATAGGCTGAGCTCTGTGTCTCAGGACTACTGGTGTGTAACTTGTTTGCTCAGTGCATAATTGCCTTTACAAGCTACTTACAAATTCGGTACAGTAATGAATTTTCCTCAATAAATTAGTGAAGTAATTTGTATCTACCACAGTCCCAGTATGATAATCACTGAATTGACTTTCACCTTGATATTACACTTGGTGTTTAAACAACAACTACATTTTCTAAGCTCCAGAGAAGAGAAAATCCACACTTTTGACCATCAGCCTTTTACTGTAGTTGCTATAAAACCATTCTTTTAGATTCTATCTAAAAGAAAAAAAACCTGTTTTCATTTCCTCTGTAACCAATATATTAAAAAGAGGAAACTATAGCATTTCTTAACATCAGCGATGTTATAAAGTATTGCATCTGCAGCCCAAGTGCCAGCACTTTGTCCTGGGATTTCTGCCAAAACAGGAGGCTGTTTGGTTGTAATTAACATTTCTCATCCCAATATCATTGCTGATGAGTCCCCAACAGTTTCAAGTACAGCTGCCTGCTACAGTAGTTCATTATGAACATAGGACTTCTGGTGACTCTTCCCTTCTGCTCTACTTATCATGGGCACTTTTCACTTCTTCAAAAGAATCAGTTTCCTTCTTGCCAGACTTTGTGAGGTATCTGCATTATGTCCTATTTGAAGATCTGCATATTGGTTTTGGCTTGATCCATTTGAACTTTTTTGCCTTTAAGATGTCTTTCATTTTTTGTTAGATCTGCTGGTCTTCATGTCTTACTGGAGTAAGACAGCAAGCTTGTGCCAGCTTGAGCTAGATGTCCTTTAGCCCTTGTTAAATTATTTGTCCATTCAGTTTGGTGCTCAGATTAGCCAGATCAGATAATGATGTATTTCAGCCTGGCTCTTCGGAAATTCCTTGGCATTGCTTCTCTGTAATCTCTTGGAAGCTTTGCTAGAACTACATGGAAGGCTAAGCAATTACATATGATGTAGTGATGTGAGCAACTGTTCTTGAGGATACATTATATAAATGGTCAGCAGGAGACAGAGTGGTAACCAGCTAGGATGAGACAATTGCTTGGGAAAACAGAGACTTGTTATTTTCCCCTAAAATTGATAATAGAAAAATCAAAAGGACCTATTTTTTAAATGAAATGAGTAGTTTTTACTACATTTTGTGTATACTTTATTATTCAACTTCTTGCTTCTGCTGGAGTTATTACTGACTGATTTATCTAACCAGGGACCAGAGTCTGTGCTTCAGCAACATCCCTGTTTCAAACAGCTTATGATCTAAGCATTTACAAGAGGAAACAATACCATACAAAGGGAGTTTAGGGAATCAGGGAGAAAAATCTTGGGCAGTTTTACCAATCGCCCTTCTAACAGGATAGCATTCTAAACATGGGAGGGTTTTTTATGGTATTTTAGAAAAAGAAAACAATAAAATTATGAATTTCAGCAAACTGGACTGATTAGCCAGGGTAGATGACCTTTCAGTAGTGAAGGAGACAAAAGCAGCAATTTAGGTGGAGCTAGGTCATGTGCACTCTTTAAAGCAGAGACAAATTATTCGATTTTTGCTGCAGTATAAACCAGGAAGCCATGAAGGCAGGAAAATGAAGGGGCGACCTTACTAGTGACCTAGAAAAATGATCTTTGCATCCCTTTTCTGAATGGAATGGAAAAAGATCTGTTATGGTCAAAGAAGGTTCTTATATTTCTGTCTGGCAGCAACATTCTCCTTTTTTATAAGGAAATGGTGCACCCAACAATAACAAAAAAATACAGAATTGGTAATAGATGAATAGTAGTACAAGCTGCAAAGTGACACTTTGACAAACATTGTTCCAGTGAACAATCCTGAGAAACAGATAAGCAATCATTTCTTAAACGTATTGGGGGAAGGGAATTCTGATGTTAAGGAAAAGGACAAAAGCTAATAAGGAAACTTCCTGAATCTAGATGACAGAAATCCAGAATCTATTCTCATATGGCTTAAACAGATGTGCTCTAATTTAACGTGGATATAATTAACAATAAAATGTAGTCCAGTTAGGCCACATGGGTTTTAAACAGGCCCAGAGCTTTAAGTGTAGATATGTGAATTATTGCCTTAAGCTGTAATAGATTCTACTGCAGGATCAATAATGTTTGAGAAAAACAACCTTAAGGTGCAATAATATGTATTAAATATTTATTTCTACTCAAGCAATATATATCTCACTAAAATACCTCCAAACACAAAGGAAGAAAAAAGGGTATGTCAGAGATCTGACACCAAAGAGAACTTGATAATTGATTATATTACAGTACTATTCATATACTACTTCTCATGTTTTGGAATTGTTAGTGAAGGGAGGCTCATCAGTCCTAGGGGGTCCTTGGAACCTTTTAATGTCCAAACGATGAGACCAGCACGTAATAACGAACTTACAAAAAGGAATTAAATATAATGATTTAAAACAAACCTCAGTGTCCCTGAATTCTGGATATTTTTGTAAAACAGTAAGTCCATGATTTTCTGATTCAAAGATAAATGGAAAAAAGAAGAAAAAAAAAAAAAAGCAGCATCCAATGTACATCCAAAGAAAAAACATTGCAATAACTTTAAAAATAGATTTTATGGATAATTCTGTGGTGCTGGAGCAGATGGACAGAGCAAAAAGTCTTCTGAAAGTCTCAGAACAATGTCTGGTAGGCAGGATTTATATGGGACTCGGAAAATCCCTCCCCAGGAAATTACGTGCTTTTGATGTCATTAGTGAAAATTAAGGACTTATAAAACTCATTCAGTCTCAATTCTGCAATACAGTCCATATTCAGAGCCCTGATGCCATCAATGAGTGATTCGGAGAACCATGCCCAGAACTCCACGGGTCTCCCGGAAAATTTTTATACTCACACAAAAGTTATTTCAAGAGTGAGTGATGCCACTCAACAGTCGAGAGACTAAGCAGATTTTTTTTGTCTGCTATCATTTTGATTGAAATAACTCAGCTCTGCTGAAAGCAATGAAAATGAATCAGACATATTTATGAGGTAAGGACTCTACAGTGTCTACAAGCATTAAGATCTTTCATTTTTCTCATTCGATTCAAAGTACCTGTCATTCTCCCTTGAAGCTCCGGCTGCTTCAGGGAGCACCCACTAGTCTCAGAGAAAAGATTCTTTTCATGAAGAGCAGTAAAAATTTGTCATTCTATATCTGGATTGACTGTTTTTGACAGGATAAACTCTTGTTTAGAGCTCTGAATTCTTTCAAACATTTTCAGGTGTTTTGTTGACCAAAAAAAAAAAGAAGCAGCATTAAGTCTTACTTTTAAGAGCATGTTTGCATTAAACACATATTTTAAAACAGGCTAAAGCCTGAACTAACTCCCAGCATCTGCATGAGAAGATGTAATAGTCTGAGGGAGCTTCCTTTGAGGTCAGAAATTTATTTTAAAATCAGCATATTCTTTCGCAGATTCTCACACTGAAAGAAAAAAATCTTAGGGTAGTTCTGTGCTTCATCCTTTGCTATGGACATAAAGGAAAGTGGCATGATGTGCTGTGTTGCTGGAGTTTGCAAGTATATAGTTTCTCCTAAGGTGAAAATATACAGAAGCCCTGAGACGAATATTTTGTGCCACTCTTCCCTCAAGTAAGAAGAAACTCTTTTCCACGCAACACTAGTGAGGAGTGCAACATGTCAAGGACACTCTGTGTCAGAAAAGGACTAAATCAGGATTAATTCTGTCTTTTGATAGCTTTTCCAAGCTATCCCAGAAGATGGCACATTCTCAAATCACCCTTGGTAGCTTCCCATCATAGGTGAGGATATGCTACACATTCTTGATTTCATAAAAATTTAATAATTTCATAAAATTTATATATTGATCTAATAAGTCAAAACACAGCCTTTATACTACTGTAGCCTCTTACATGATTTGAACTGAAAGATACAATAAACCCAAATATTTAAGAGCTGGGTCTAGATGCACATCACACGGGCCCTAGGGGAGACTTATGGCCAAGGGCTGTACAGATTGGACACCAGCCAGGCAGTGCTTGTCAGCTGCAGGACAGAAGGATGTTCCCTTGCCCTGTTTTAGTTTACAGCACAGACATAGCCTTACACTCGTAGGCAGGATTTCCAAGTGCCAGAGGGTGATTTAAGCCCCCAGCTATCCAGGATCTCTACAACAGGAGGAGGCAGCCTCAAAACACCTCCTCTCACCCACCAAAATCATTACGAAATTATTCTTCAGAGAGAGCTGCGAAAATAAAGTATCTTTCCTCATGTCTTACCAACAGGAAACAAATATTTTGGAGTCATGTTTTTCACACATTTAAGATACACACAAAAAGTCAGTATGTTTATCCCCCAGAGTTTGACAGATTTTGTGTCTGTCAAATGTAATGCATTTTTAACGCACAATTAAAAGTTTTGATAAAAAATACATAAGTATATTGTCACATCATTCAAAACCTTTCACAGTGCAGTTTATTCCAACTTGATTTGAAATAGAATTTGTGCTAAATTCAGTGAAATTGCTAATGAAACTAACTAATTAAAATTGTTAAGCTTCATCTATCCAATGTAAAACAATCCATGTGCAAAATGAACTGTTACATGACTATTTTCCTTTCAAATCTTTTGCATTAAAAATCAAGGGAAGGGAAAAGGATATCACTTTACTATCTGTTATATCTTTCTTGGAAAGGCAACACATTTCATAAGAAGTAGGAAGCTTAGTTTGATCTGATGCATGAGCAGACACGCTTGCTGAGCCCTCCCTGTGCTTCTGAGGAATTCTCTGTGGGGATCACAAAAGAGTGTGGCCTTCTTATGGAAGAAAGCAGGTCATTTTCTCCAGTCGCTAGGGAAACAAGATGAAGGAGACAGGATATTTTGTCTATTTAGTCTACCTCCTGAGAAGGCTGTGTTGGGAAAGGGGTCTTCACACACCATTTTGGTGCTGCGTGCCCTCAAGGCATTGTTGAATCTGATAAGCAAAACTTTTAGTAACATGTTGACAACAGGAGAGTCAAGTCCTTATTCTTCTCTAGTAATCACGAAGATCCTGCATTTCCATAACATCTGTTACAGGCACCCATTGCAGTGTACAGTCTCCTCATTATGCCCCATTAATCCTCCTTTTGTGCAGAATAAATTGAGGCCCAGAAAGGGTTTAGCTTTAAATCATGGACCCGGTCCACATCACGCACAAATCATCCAGAACTGATGAATGCTGGTTTCTATACGTGGGAGAGAGGAGGAGCAGGGATGGGTGTTGTGAACGAAACTAGAAGAAATTTGTTTTTTTCAAATAATTAGAAGTCTCAAATTGGTTGTTTGTAGATCACTGACCTTTTTTCACATGACAAATATTAGGAATTATACAGGAACGGCAAACATTCTTGTATTTGAGACACAGCAGACCAGTGTTCAGCCCTGTAAAACATTGTTTAATGGGAAGGAGTCTTGTTACTCTTCCTCAGATTTCCGGATTACTTGTTATTTCTAATTATTTCAGAAATCACATTCTTAAGAATATTCAATTATTCATGAGAAATAGATTCAAAATATAAATACAAGTCCCTTTCTGAAATGTTCATTTATATCTGGAGAGAGAAAGAGCAGTTCTGCTGTGGGGGGAAAAAAGGGAAATTAGCCATACTTAATCTTAAAAATAAAGGCAGAGTTTCCTGTGGTTCCTTACCATGGCAATGATAACTGTTCTAGAAAGGCTACAAAGCCAGAGGTTGCTTCTAGGAGAAATGAAGAAAAAAGATTCCACGTGTGATTTTGAAACAGAGACTACAAGCTTGTTTTTTACTATTCCACTATCTTGTTCAATCTCTGTAAACAATTTTCCAAGACTGAATTCAAATATTATAAGTTCAGAAACGGATAACACACAAGATGAGATTAATGAGATCCACCTGATTGGGGGAGATAACATATTGAATAGCTAGGTATTTTATGGTAGTGCTGATAAACAAGATCAATAGTACAGGCAGAAAAGTGGAAAACTGGTATCATCATCGTTTATCTGCCATGTAATGTAAGTACCTGTCATCACGTTATATCTTCAGAAAGGCAGTATTAATCCATTCCCTACATCAAAATCCAGAAAATTCACTTCACTGTAAAATACAAATACTCTCTATTTACTCACAGAAGTGCTTTACTAAATCTTAATATCCAGAAGTGGCAGAAACTAATGCCGTTAAAATACAGATGTAAAGAGAACAGCAGCAAGGGTAAACACAAAGCATTTACGATAATTAAAGAGTGTGAACAATAGAAAATTCAATGGATTGAAGCAAGAAAGCACTGTCATAAGTAAATAAATAATTAGTGGACAAAGGAAGAATAATAATAGTTTCTTGAAGACCGTAAGCAATAGGCAGAGAAGACACAATTTATCCTCTTAATCATGATAGTGGGGAATTGGAGCCGATGGACTAAAAGAATAGCATTAGACATTAAATAAGCACTCTGGATTCATTTAAGGAAGAGAGGTGGAGATTTACTTAAATCAGGGATCAAAATCAGAGGGATAATAGACAAGGAATTGGAAAATGCAGATAATGTTTGAACTGTTAACTAGATGAGAACTGCTAAGTAGATCAGAACAGTGATCCGTATCCTACCTATAAATGACACAATAGAAAACATTTTCAATAGCATTTCCAGTAAATGATAGCAGAGAGGTACTAGGATCTGGAAACTAAAACTGCATTATCTTATGAACACAATGAAGACCTCAGCTCAGCATGTGCTTGTCAACTAAACAAACAATATGATTGTGGAGAACAATGTAACAATATTTTAACACAATCACATAAATTGAAGAGCATGCCCCACGCTGGCACATTTTATTGAGTGGATTGGGGCATCCTTGTATCTCGTAGTTGTGTATCCCCATGACTAGTTTGGCAAAAAAATGCAATGCTACTGCTTTATCACGTGTTATTAAAATTATATCAAAGGCCAAATCCTTACACTGTGGAGATGTGTACTGACTATACTGACTGTTGTTTTCACTGGTTCAATTCCATAGCCAGGTCCTTCTTAGATAACCTTATCCATGTCTACTGCAGCACTTGTTACAAAAAGCCATGAATTTCCTCTTCCAATCCTTTAATATCAGCTGGACCTTTCATCAGAAGATAAAATTTGTGAGTTGACTAAGGACAGAGAAAGCTGATCTTGAGGCTGGAGCAATGTAGTTTCTGATAATATTCATCCTTGTGTGCTTTCATCTCCTGTGGTTCAGCCCAGTTCATCACCTTTTCACTGTTGTTTTGCTTTAGTGCAGCTTTGTGACACTTGTCAAAATGTAGCTACATTACATATTTAGTTTTGCAATGCTGACTGTTTGATTTCACACTTATTATCTCTCATTCATGCATGTCAGTAGTACCTTGTATTTGTATAGTTGCTGTCACAACCTGTTCAAATTTTATCCACTATCAGAGCTTGTTTCACAGCTGTAGGGGTTGTCCTTGTTGGCTAAAGCTAAATACAGGGGAGATGGATGAGCTGTTCACCTTCTCAGATGCTCTTTTGCTGGAAGCCTTAGAATGAGTAGCATACGTAGCCCGTCTCCCAGGTTGCATTTGGCACAGGGGCTGCGGGGATCACTGCCAATCTCTTTTGTCAGTTAAAGAAGTTTCTGTAATACCAGACTGTGCAGACTTGACCATATATTTTCCTGCCTTTCTCGCCTGCTCCAGTTCACGCAGTTTTTTAAATACTGCCTTTAACTTCCACTTTAAGAGCAGCCGCTTTGTGCAAGAAGAGCATGAAAGTTGTTGCTATTGTTTCTAACACGCTTTCTCCTGAACTAGCTTCTGCACTCTTCAAATTAGTTTTCCTAATCCCTTACTTCTCTGGTAATGGCCTTAAAGGAACAGTACAGATGTGTCTTTTACAAAGTATTCCCTTTTGCTGTACACTGTTCATTGTACTCAGTTACACAAACCACAAATTGCATTGTTGCTTCATCTGAGATGCAAAACAATGGCATCAAGTCACAGAATCACAGAATGGCTGAGGTTGGAAGGGAGGTCATCTTGTCCAACCTCCTGCTCAAGCAGGACCACCTAGGACCTGCTGTCCAGGTTTGTGTGTGGACAGCCTTTGAATATCTCCAAGGATGGAGACTCCAAAGCCTCTCTAGGGAACCTGTGGCAAGGCTTGGTTAACCTCACAATGAAAAAAAGTGTTTTCTTGTGTTCAGTTACTTTTCCTGTTTTCTCAATATGGAAATGAGGCAAAAGGAAGATATTGAACTGGACACTTCTGTATATGATTTTTTACATATTTTTATTATTATTCCGTTTCCTTTCTCTGTTTTTTTCCTCTTTATTGATATATAAGTGTACCTTTAAAAAAATCCTTTGAGGAGAAGAGTAATCATAACACTGCCAATAAATATTGAAACATATAATGACTGATTCTGAAATTACTTATTTAATGGTTTGATTTGATGATTTATTTAAATTCAAGTGAAGAAGAGATTAAAGCTTGATATTAAAAAATGGACTCATTATTAGAAAAGAAGACCCTCATAATTCAGGTTTGTCAATTTAGATTTATAATTGGCAGACAAAGTTCAATGCAAACAGACATAGCTTAATAGACAGAATAAAGAAACCAGAAACAAATGTTTCACAGCAAAATGTTAATGTGGAAATTATTTCTGGTAAAACTGAAAAGAGAGAGAAATCTTCTTTTATACAAAAAGAAGAAAATCATTTGTGTGGGCTGTTAGAAAACAAAAGAAAGTAGATAAGATATTTTCCTGTTAGTAATTGAAGAATTGATTTGCACAAATTAAAAAACCCAATAACAAAAAAAAAAACCAAAAAAGACCAACCTATTGTAGTTTAGCCAAACCTAAAAAAATTCAAAAAATAAATATAAAATATATAAAATAATGATATAAAATAATTTTGAAAGGATCTATCAGAATATTTGTTTACTATTTTCTTCCTGTAGTCACTAGTTTTGCTTAAATAGGGAAGTTAGATGGCCAAGCTATGAAGAAACAGGCAGTATATAGCAAAGTGGCATTTATGGACATTTACACACTTGATCACTGCTGATATCACTAGTGGAAACCATTTCCTCCCTTCAGATTTCCTCAGGTTAGCTATTTTTACTGTATATCTGTTTCCATTATGGATTTGTGTGGCTTTGATCTGCAGCCTTTGACTCTGATTACATTTTTCTCTGAGAGATGAATGGCCTGCATAATAACTGGAATTTGGTGTGAAGGGAGGGGCCCTGATTTTTACAGTACTTATACACCATAAACAAGTCTCCTGTCATGGTTTTTCTTGGTGACAAACCACACAGAATACCACTTATCCACTGACAGGGCATTGTACCAGGCCCCTGGCCCCATTTTTGACTTTCTCACAACCTTTGCAAATATCTTGGCAGTGTTGACAAATGTACATCCCTCTGCATGCTTACCCAAAATACTGGGAAAAAAATGTATCATTACTAGTTGCTATTTTATGAGTCAGTAGCAAGCCTTCACCCAGAATTTGTACAAATACTAGCTTGCAGATGTTAGAATGACAAAACCTCTTCTGGTGCACTTTAATCTTCAAGTGCCCCCCTGGGCCTAAGTGCGAAAGAATACCTGAAGTACTTAGAAAATAAGTTATATTTACTATGCAAAAAAAGCCAAATGGAGAATCTCCCCACATAACTCTGCCAAAGTTTATGAAACTGAGATATAAAAAGAAAATATTATCTCTCTAAAATTATGTTTTCATCCAATCCTAGTTGCAAATAAACAGTTCCAGTGGGAGGGTTGCTAAAAGGACAGAAATAGAAGTTTAACTGAAGTCTGGTAGAATCTGAAGCATTGCTTAAACCAGTTACAATGTGAAAAAAAGAATTTGAACAATTTAGAGTTAGTATCAGCTCCTGTAAAGAGTGTAACAAAAATATCGGCTTAAGTAAGGAGGCATGGATCTTCCAAATTACCAGGCTGTGATAAAAAAATAAAAGGACAAAGAGAATAGACAACTGCAAATCTGTGAGGGAACATAATATAGTGATTTTTGCCACTTCCAAAAATTCTCTTGCTCTTAAGTCCAGTAACTGGCTTGTCTGTTTATATTGCTAAGGGTTCTCCGTCTTGGTAAGACAAGTGCCTGTTTCTATACAATGTTTCTAAGCTTTTTCCTCCTCTCAATATGTACTTTCTTGTATCCATCTATTTTGGGAAAATGTTTAAGTTATAGACGTATGGGATCATTTTCAATTGTGGTAACCTAATGTGTTTTTCTTCTGTACTTAAGGGCTTCTTCATTGTATGAGATGATTAAAGAAATATGGCACCTCTGAAAGAGACGCTTAAGATTTGATTTTCCTTCTGGAGATGTAGTTCAGGGCATTGATTACAGGGGAGCCTACAATGGCTCACCTTTAGACACCGGACCTTGTTAAGTTCCAGAAGTTTTTCAGGAAAAACTCATACTAAGACTCGAGTGTTCTTATCTGATTCTTTTATTTCTTGTATTTCTGTGCTACAAAAGCAGATGTAGATCAAGGGTGTTTTGTAGCTCACATAGACTTAATCATGACAATTAAACTCACAGTCACTGTTGTAAACATGCAGCGACTTCTCTTGAAGTTTTATTGCTGGCTTTCTGGTTTCTAACCTGGCTTGATGAAGTTCAGTGTTGTTAGAATATGTGCCTTATAAGAAAAGCTTACACTGATCAGTAACACACATTAATCAGAAATTCTAGTTTCATTGACTCTGCATGCAATTTTAATCAATATGTATTTAAGTTTTATACTTCGTGCTGCATCCACGTTCTGTTCAACGTTAATTTATGGAAAAGATTTTACAGAAGACAAGCATGAAATTGAAAAGTGTAAAATGAGCTAAGGTTGCTACTTCATCACTTTAAATAATACTACAGACCTCCAATTATCCAATAGGAGAGAAATAATAAAGCCTGTATATAATGTTGTAATAGATTTTACGCAGATAGAGCAGCGTTTTACTTCAAAGAATAAATCATTTCATGTTCTTCATGGCCACCAAAACAAATCTTGTGCTAATCCAGCAAGGTTTATCACAAACCAAAATGGTATGAATGGTATATATTACTTGTTTCATTAAAATCTGATTATCCTATAATGGAGAAATCTAATTTCTCTAAGTACCTCATTATTCCTTATTTCATCTGCCAAGTGCAAGTGTGATCTTATTGTGAGAGTGAATTAAGCCAAGGCATAATAGCCAGATTGATATCCTGAACAAAAGTCACACTACGGTGAAAGTTTCATTCTTAAGAAATGTACAGATGGCTGTGTTAAATGATCCACAACAAGTGTACATTTTTCTGTGGGTCACATGGTTCCATTACAAATAAAAACAATTTATGTGAAATTATGAGCCTGATTTATCTCCTCAACAACAATTTTATACTGAAGTAACATCGATGAATTTATGAGATGTTTTTGCCTATTGGCATGTAAGCAGATAAAGTAAGAGTACAGCTGCTCTGTGAGCAATTTAGTGCACTTAAAGCTTGCTGTTGAATTAAAAATATGTTTCTTATTGGGACTAAAATTTTTTCTTTGATCACAAGGCTCTAGTCCTGTGATTCAAATACCCCTTCTCGCTGAAACCTACATATCATATCCTTTGCTGGTCCTTAAACTGCCAAAAAATCCAAGAAAAAAGGGAATTGAAATCGCTACATGGCTACAACACATAATAATTAGTATTTTCCATTATACTACTTATTTTTACCTCCCCTAAGTCTTTTGCCTCATTTGGATCATAGGGACTGAGTTTAAGAAGGTAAATGTTTACACTTCTGTGTGATTAGCTGCTGGTGTAACCATTTGCCTTCAACTCTTTTCTCCTTCTGTCTGGAGACTGACCATTTCAAAGAACTAGTCAGCTGTGAAGAAGCAGAGTAAAAAATTCACATGCACTGCTGAAGCATATCTTTTTTCTCATATGGTCATTTTATGCAGCCAGAAGACATATTTGAAGGGCAAAACTCTCTGGCTCTTAAATATTTTTAGCTATGTCTTGCATTCTACTGTACCTTCAGAGAAATTATGCTGCAACATGGATTTCTCGGACCAACAGCCAAAAAACATCTTCTACAAGGAATGTCTTTTCATGTCGAATAATCAGTGCTTCATTTTAAGACATGGCATGCATTTTGTGGGTCTGAAACCTACAAACGTGAAAAAACCATTTTTAATATTTTGCTTTCAAAGGTGATTCATTGTCTTTGGTTTAAGCTTCCACTGAGAGCATGAGCTCCTTACCACAATGGAGAAGCTTTAAAAAGTTGAGGTAGTAAAACGGTTTGATCTTCTCATACTTAAAATGTTAAAATACTTAAAATATTAATGAAGAACAAACCTCTAGTAAAATATGGACATTGGAAAAGGGAAGAGGAGAAGTAGGCAGATGAAGATCTTCATCTGCCATGCACAAATAATATTTCATGGATATGGCTTAAATAGAGATTACTCCAGATGAGGTTGTGTCTTAATTTTGTGGTGAAATATAGTGTGATAAGAGGCAGTGGACATGTATAATCAAAGCTTTGCTTGTAAAAAACTTAAAAGCAGAGACAGAAGAGTCCTTGGGTTTAGATCCATTACTATTCTGGTATGTCTTATCAAACTCATTAAATGGAAATCCTCAGCTCTTAATAGAAACTATAAAATGTTTCAGTCAATATAAGCAAAAATTCAGTCTAATAAAATACCTTTTAATTCTGTGACCTTGTTATGACTACCTCTGTTCTTTAGCTGGACTAAAATTTCTTCAAGTCCTAGAGTTTAGGAGAGCTTTCTGACTCAGTTAGCAGTTATATTCAGCATATATGACAATGCATTTTCATGTGTTTACACACATTTAAACTTAGATTAATAACAAATACATGGAAAAACCAGAAATGTACTAAAAATACACATAATATTTAAATATGGTGCCTATCTTGCATGCAGATATCATCATCCTTCTGTCAACCGTATGTCAAGATCTTCCACTGTACAAATATTTTTCTGTCAGTGCTCTTGCCATTGTGTCAGTTTCTGTGAACCGTTTCTTTAGTTTCTGTCTCACTGTCCTTCTCCTCTTGTGTAAATGTTCTGGGGAGAACCATGAAAGGGAGAAAAATTTAATGTGGCTAGAATGCAAAATTTGGGTAAGTAATTTCACCGTCGTTACCTTCCTCACTCTCTCTTAACTATTATCTCAAATCCCTGTGATCCCAAAACATTTCACATTATGTGAATTATTAGCTTTGCAACCTTCAGTGGAAAGCAGAAAAATGTGGACTGTGTAACAGCAACTGCTACTACCTATTGCCTAAATAGAATGAATGTAGAAGAACATTTGAGTTAGAGGGTAGAAAAAAAATCACAGTTTGCACGATACCCTCCTGCACAGAATAGTGACCTCATCATCCAGTGACCTAGACTCCCAAATGGGTTACAAGGAGAGCAGCAAAAAATGCAAGCTGTGGTGCAGTAGGGAATTTTGACGGACATCTGTTGCATTGAAGTAACAGCCCATGAAGATGCTGGTACTTTTTGATTATTCCTCTTTCAGCAAGAACTGCCTGAAATTAATGCCAGTTTATTTATCTGTGGTATCTAATAGACTTAGATGGAAACACATACATAAATACATGAATCTCCTCAGTCCTGTTGACTACCAAGTGGTGTGGGAAACCCTAAGGTAAGAGCCAGGGCAGTGTGTTGCAGCAAGATGTGCAGGAGGGCTGCTCCTCTCATGACAGGGACCAGGACTATTCTGTACCCACCAAACGGCTGTTGAAAGCTTTTGTTTGCTCTGGTGCTTTTACCTTGTGTAAACATCAGAGACAAGGTGAAGGTTGCAACTGCTGCCTCCCCAATGTAGACTGTTATTGTCCATCTTTTCTGTAAATTATTGTTAAAAATAACCTTATTTTGCTGAGGGGAGAACCTCCAACCTTTCTTTTCTTAAAAAAACCACAAAACCCCAAACGGTGGATTTATGGTTTAAGAGAAAAAATCGAAACCACGTAAGTGTTTTGGCTGTTAATTTTTTTTTTTTTTGGTGGCAAGCTACCAACATTCTCCATTTCACTTTAATTTAGCCTTTTTTATGATGGGATAAAATAACTTCAAGACAATAATAAAAAAAGAAAGACTGCATCAATCTGTGTATCCCTCCCTGCTAAAAGAAAATTAACTTGAAGCTACTCAGCCTGATCTCCAGCTGCTATAAAATCTCCCTGTAAAATCACTACTGAAGACTTACATTTACACACTCAGGCATGATTTTTTTAAAACAAAATTTTTAGGAAGACAGGCTCCTCCACCCAGGCTCCATCCTGTCATTTGCAAGACCTGAGGGGCATGTCCAAAGCAGTGGCAATTCGTTCTATTGCACCATTGTATCTTCACCAGTAGATGCTGAGCTCTCATGGAGTTTCTTTAAATATTTATCCCATGACCTACACTTTGCTCTAGGCCGTTAACTACACTATAACTCCTGCAGTCTTTTCCATCTTTCCTAGGAGAATGTCCTTGCTTAAGTTGATGGATTGCATATTTTACTTTATTGGAAGTAATGCTTTCTTATCAATGTCAAGAAACTAATTTCTTCAATTTTTTCTTTATTGGTGTCATTCTTTTCTTATATAACCATCACTAAGTACAACAAAAACTCCTCATATTGGTTGCTATTAACTCTAAGCATGGTAAATTTGATTGCCTCTCCAATTTAATGAAAATTATATTGAGTTCTATTTGACTGCCATTTTTTTTCTCAGTTTTTTGTGAAACATTGTTTTGGGTAATTTGCTTGGCATTAATTTCAATCTTTCTTTCAATCTTTCCTCTATTAGTTTGTTTTACATAGGATTTATATTATAAAGGAGTGTGTGATGATTTGTGTAATATCCACCAATTTAAACTAGGTTATTTAAATTATATATCACAGTTTCATTCTCTCCTCCAATAAGGAGTGTTCTTTTTATAATTGCCTAAAATTCTAAGTATTTTTCTTCATTAAAAATAACTACACCCTTTGAGAATAAAAAGATTTCTTTAGTGATGTCTTCAGAAACACATACAGACTCCATTTAAAATCAATCTAGTTTTACATAAGAAATAGTAATTTTTCTGTTGGATCCAATGTTTTATAGTAACGGATGGATTTTGATAACAAAGGATTTCCTTTTCTAGAAAGTGTTTGAATATGCCAAACATAGCTGTTCTTTTCCCAGGTAGACATTTTGGGGTTTTTTCATTCCTTTCTGACAAAACCCCTGCGTTTTCTTCATTGTAGAAAAGCCAAAGTTCTCTTACTTTGTGTTTCCTGCATAACAACCCAGTTCATTTCTGATGCTCACTCAGTTTACTGGAAATTACTTTTACTTCTTTGCCTGGTGGCCTGGCAAACATTATTTTACTACTGGAGAGCAAGTCAGTAAAGCTTGCAAATAGCATTTCCTATTTTTCTCTTTATATAGTCAGATGACCATCTATGAAGAGTTCATATTTACAAAGAGTGCTCATTCTGTACTAAATGACATCCTCAAGAGCACAGGATGGCTATAATCAAAGATCTCTCTAGCCCAATACTCTGTCTTGAACAGTGGTCAATGGCAGAGGCTAAGTCAGGCAACTCCATAGTGATCCTTCCCTGATATGTTCTCCTAGACTGCAGAATGTATCAACGCCACTCCTTCATGAGTCAGAAATGTTACCTCCACAGCCAATGATACCAGAAGGATTTTCATTTCTCCACCTTATCTCTTTGCCTTTTCACCTTCTGCAAAGCTTCCACTGCATCTTGAACTGAGTTCACCAGTTTAATTCACTACAGGATAAATGTGCCTGAGGGGTTGCTTTGCAAAGAGCCATATATGGTAACTGAGGAGTCATTGCATGGCCCTGGCTTGTTCCATTTTTATTTTGCTTATTTTTTTTTTCCTTTGCATATACTAAGTGAAATTAAATGAATAAAAAGAATAATTTTCAAGTACCCTTATTTTCAAATGCTAAGTCTTTTTCAGCAGTGAAAGTGCCTTATCTTTCAGCTGTAGTGCCACTTGACTTATCTTCTAATTTTGGCTGAGGTAAGGGTGGAACATAGATGCCATAACCTTTTGAGTCTGGAACTGCATTGTCTGTTTCCCTCCACTTCTGTGGGAAATACAGTTCCCACAGTCCTTCGCTTAGCTCTTTTGGAGCTTTCCAGGAATAACAAACTGTAAGTTTTGCAAATTACATATATTTGACCAATTTAATTAGTTCTGGATGGGGTTTTTTATTGTCTAAGTCATCACAGAACTTTTAGGAACTGGAGGATTATTAGATGAGCTGATAACTACTGCTTCCCAAACTTCTGTAGCCTTTTCATGTATGGAGGGCTTTTCATGGAAAAGAGTCAGAATCCTAAAGTTGTATTTTTAAGTATTTCCTGCTTGTTTTCTGGCAGTGCCTTCAGAGTCTCATTAGCAGAGTGTATGGGAAGTAACCTATCGATCAACATTTTCATAGTAATCTGCTTGAGATTGAAACTGACATTTAAGCTGTTGTCAAAACTAGCCTGGTCTTCTATTACAAACAATATTTATTTTATAGCTCCTTCTTTCTTTGTTTACCTAATAGCTCTCTGTGTTTTAAGGATGGCTTCATTATATATAACTGCTGAACTAAGAGTTTCTGAAAAGATATTTTTGACAGTAATTTGTTTCTTCTCCTTTCTCAGTACTCCTGCCATGTAAGTAGTTTCCAGTCATGTGATATGCTTAACTCTGTGAGTGGATGGCTGAATTTTTAAATTAGCCTGGTTAATTAATTAATGGTGATTAATTTCTGATGTGGCATTCTGATCAAGTAATAGCAAGCTGCTAAAGTGAAAAAAATTCTGGAATCTGCAAACAGATGCTGGAAGATAATGAGTATCTGATTCCCCCAAACTGCTAATCAGTTTCATGTCTTTTATTCCCATCTTTATTTAACATAATTATGCATGTCTCAATATAAAAAAACCAAGAATCTACCTTAAATATATGTCACATATATTACGTATTTTTTTTCCTTCAAAGGTATGTTATTTATCTTTTCTGCTTCTTGTTTTTCATGCTGCTGGCATTCTTGAGACAACTTCTTCCAACACCTGTGAGACTTTGCAGCAAGACATTTAACTTTTGTTGCTCGTTTCCTCTGTGACTTTTTGGAACATCAAGTGCCCTCAGATCTTTTTTCTTCTACTTTACTCTATTGCTTCTTGTCTTTTCCAGCTCATAAGGGAAGTTCCCTGAGACCAGTAGGTTTCTCTGTGTAATAAAGGTACTGACATGGACCCTGATGGAGTGAGACATTTCCCATGATTTTCCCATCTCCTGTCAATGCTTAATGGAGGGTAAATCTTGTAGCGCAGATTACAGGAACTTACTGAATAAAACTGCATTTTTATTGACACTGAGGATTGTACCCCAGCTAAGCCCATTATTAAAGATGTACTCTTGCTGAATTTCTCCTGAAAATACAGATGTTCACAGCATATAAGACTGTAATTTGAAAATGTAGGGTTTACAACAGAAGTGGCTAGTGATGGAGATTTGGAACTCACTGTAGGCATTGTACTGATTTCACTGATTTAAGGAGTCTTCAGCCTAGATAATCTCAGGAAGGGTGAATGAAGACTTTTTCAAGACTGTTTCTGAAAGCTTTTTAGAAACAAAATACTAAAAACACGGGAGAGTTGGGAGTTCCGGAAAAGTGTTGCACATTTTTCCAGAAAGAGCTTATTTGCAACTTAAAATTTTCCATCACTTGCCCATATTTCAATTACTGAAATTAAGTTATGCATTGAGAAACAATGAAGAAGGAACAAGAAAAAGTAATGATCATCTTTTCCAAAGAAACATAAATAGCTGCATTATTGGGTTTGCATTTCATTTCAGTTTTCTTGAACTCCTAGCAGTAAATAATTTAATCCTATAAAGCTATCATTAGAGTAACTGACACTATAAATCACTGCTTTTACAATGGACATCTAAGCAAGCTGTTTTTACTGCCTCAGTATTTTGAATTAACTGAATAAAAGTTAAAAGCATTTCCCCTAGAGATTTACAGTAGGATTGGGTTTGGTCTTTTGTAAACAAAATCAGATATTGTCATTAAAAAAATGTACTTCCAGCAGCTTTATAGAAATTACCACACACACAAATCTCAGAGGATTTCTCTTAAAATGTGAACTTGTGGCCTTCCTAGCAAAGAACGAATAAGACAAAGGGAATCAGGCCAGTATGGTTGCCTTTTCCCAGGGACCACAAAAAAAGCGCTTGGCAAGGGAGCAAACAAAAGAAATGAGACAATAGCAAAAAAAGAGGTGCATTTTGCCTTATTACCCAGACAACAGCTTGTCACCTTTTCCTCCGTGAAACAAGTCGTAATAAGTTATGCATATTTTTAACAGCAATTAAAAATTGTAAAAGTAGAAATCACAGGATTCAATTGTAAGAAAAAATAATTTTGCTCATTACACATTCAGAGCAGTGTACAAACATGAGCTAATTAATCCTTACTACTCTGGAGAAGTAAGTGGGAGCAGGTATGACATTTTATTCTCAGTATAAAGAGGGAAAAACTGAGGTAGAAAGGAAAGAAACTCATCATAAAAGCAATCTAAGAGCAGACAGATTCGTATCTTGGGCCACCAGACCTCCATTCTCTATGCCCTTTTGCCAAAATGTACTTATTCCACCAGCATGGTGTAGGTCTGCTTGTGTAGGATAGTACAAAGAGAATCCAGGGGCTTTGAACCTGGGTTGTTTACCAGAGCCAGAATTCAGGCATCTGTCCATACACAACCTGAAGTCCACTGAAGCCTAAAGTAATTCTGTGCCACTGGCTTTAGCAGAATCATGAGCCCATCACAGGTTGCAAAATACTGCAGTTCTTTAGGATACCCACAAAGTTAAGGATAATAGTTTACCATTTTCCTCATCTGTGTATCTTTTCTCTCCTGTGAGAGCATAACAGCAGTAGCTCATGCTGATAACAAGGATACTGCAGCTGGAAGAGACATTTCTCAGGAAAACAGGCAGAGAGGCAGAGGATAAAATCCCAAGAATAGAAGGTATCCCCACTAAAGAATTTCTTCTAGTCTGGGGAGATCCCTGAAAGATCTCCTTTGCTTCTTTTATTTGTTATGAAAACATATCATAATAGAGAATTTCTTTGTGCACAATCACACTGTATATAAAGCATTCTTGAATTATGATTGTACAATCTTGTCAAGATTATAATCAAGATTGAATATATAATCAAGCTTCTTCAAGAGGCTCCTGCTCAAAGCACCCACTGAGTTCTGAGTTGAGTCAAAACTTTACTTAAGTTTTAGTCACACATGCCTGAAGTTAAGTTAATTTACAGTTCAGACTGGGAAATTAGTTACAATATTGACTTGATCAGTATTTTGGAAACCCCTGAAGTTGTTCAGTCTCAACCAGTTATTATTCATACAGAAGAAACTTCCCCAGGACATCAATATTATTTTATTTCTTAATAATATTGAAAAAAAAATAGGCTTTGTATCTGGAAATGTGCTTTCCTATGAAAAGTTTAGTCTGAAAGGCTCCTCATGGGGACAAACTTTGGCAGCAGACCTGTGCCCTTCGACTCTAGGAAAGTCTAGCTAGGAAAGTTGGCAAGATAGCATCCTTATTCTGTATTTCCTAAGGCCTTTTCTTTTTGTAGAATGTGCTGAATTATTCACACTATGCTAATAAAGTTCATTTGAGTCATCTGAGCAGTTTCCTGAGTTTATTAATAAATTATTTTAAAAAGGAGTTAATTTGGTCAAGTTGTGTCCACAGGAAACTGGCCAGCAATATAGCGATGATCAGATAAACAACAAAGATGAATTACAGAACAGGAAACACAGGCAGAATTGTCCTGGCTAATGAGACAACCAGTATTTCAGGCTGAAAAAGCCTGGGGAAATTCAGACAGCAAACCTCAAGGAGCCTGAGGTGGTAAAAGCATGCACTGCAACGTGGAAAAAACTGGTTCTGTGCGTGCAGCCAGGATACAGCCAAGATAGCGGCATCACTGACATCCTCTGATACAAAGCTCCACTGACATCCATGCCAGAGTGGGCAACCCAGGAGGCACTGATCTGAAACGGAAATAGATGCAGCTTATTTTAAATGTACATTCTGCAAATACATCTGTTTCTTCTTTTCCCTGTGTGAATTAGGTACTTGTTTCCTATTTCTTGCAATACTGAGAAAATAGCACCCATCTTTCTTTCATTCAGCCCTCCGTCATGTATATTTTCAACTAATGCACATTTCTAATCATGATTAAGAGACACAGCTATTTCTCTCTTCACACAATCCAAGATTATCGTCATTCAATATATACAGATCTTGATTATTTACCAGTCAAAGTCATACTTTTCCCCTAAATATTCATTCAGTTATTATGCCCAGGGAGATTTTTAGGCACAGCTAAGGGGATACCTGTCCAAAAGACTGAATCTCTTGGAAGTTCATGCTAGTATACAAGGAAAACAATGGAGCACTTTGGTTTAAGAATGAGGTTCTAGCTTTGTAAAGGCCTGTTGAATCAATTCAGGAACGCATTGCATACCCCACCTACTACTTAACCTATAATAGCCTGAGTTGGGTAACCTCTTCTAAGTTTGGTGTGAATAGTGAGAGTGTGCACATTCAAGAGAGGAGACTTTTTTTTCTTGATGTTTAAATTTTTAGTGGGAGGTAAAAGACTAAGGGGTGAAATCCGAGAAGCAATTGTTGCATTTTTTGGGAAGGAATTTCATAGCATTGTTTTTCTGTTCCTTGCTTTAGCAAGTTGACCCTGGCAGCTGACAGTCTCGTCATGCCCGCAGAACTTTACTGTGGAGGGATGTTATGATATCCTGACAAGAAATGAATTCTTAGAAAACTTGGTCAAGTGCCAAAAGATCACTGTCTTGGAGCAAATGAAGTGTTCCCTGGGGAAGCAGTATAAGAAGTCTTGGATAGAAGCACTGACTTCGCCTTTGAGTAAGAAACCCGTCAGTCATTCTGCTGAGTTTTTATTCTTTGCTAAACAGAATTGCAAAAAATTTTCTCAGCATGAAGAAAAATTCTCATTAAAAGTGAGTCTGTGCCTTTGATAACTATTAAGAAAACGCTGATATATTGTAAAATCTTGTATCCATCCCACAGGATCTTCAAAACACTTTCTGACTCATATAATTTTACTTGAGCCTAAGATTAGGTGTCAGTTGTTTAAGCAAACAGAAGAAAAACTGAATTACTACTAAGTTTTTCCACCAAAAATTTCTGAGCAGGACTAAGACACGTTTTAGCAAATAATTTTCTTCATTTGTCTGTAGTATTGGTAAGAAGAAAAACAAGGAATTCTTAACTTGTTTCTAATACTCAGGCAGATGAAGAGACCTCACATAATAAAATCAGAGGTGTTCTTTTCGTGATGATTATGATGCATTAGTCCAGTTGTTGATTCTGGAGTGACTGTGCTTTGATTTGAAAACAGTGGGTTTGGTTGCATATTTACTTTCATATCTCTAAGGTAATGAATTCCTTTTAACATTTTTTGTGTTGCTTCAAAGTGCTTTGAAGCACTGATGTAAAAGCATTAATAAATTAATTCTGTTATTACTTCAACAGCTATACTGCAGATCCTGCAGTCTAAATATTAGGGTTTAGGGAACAGGGTGGATTCACAACTTGTGATAATTTGGATTTTTCTCAAAGCACACTTTCTACATTAAAATAATTGCCAATTTCTACATTAAAATAATCATATCCATTGTGTTGGAATTAATATTAAATATAATGCACAGAGTATCATCCGATGTTTGTTTTAATACTTGGTAGGTAATCAACATTTTGACTGACAACCTGTCTTTCTTTTTTCACACTTTGGTGTGGACTATTGCCAACATTCACTGCTATGCACGTATCAGTGTACATGGGCTTGAATTGACATCTGTATAATACATCACTATGTAGCTGTTTATGATGAGGCATAAAGAATCTTTTTGAAACTGCAGGAGGAAAAATCTGTAAATGGGCTGACAATAGTCAGAACTATTAAAGCCAGCAAGGACAGCAAAACCACAGTCGGTCCTCAAGCACAGCAGTGCTCCATACCACTTAAGTGAGGAAAATGACTTAGGATACAAGAATTAGCGTGCAGTGAATCACCACACACATACTCACTGCTTCAGTTCAGAAATTCCCAATATATCATTGTATTGGGTTTGCATGGCCAGGTTTTGGTAACTGGGGGCCTACAGGGGTGGATTCTGTGAGAAGCTCCCAGAAGTTTCCTCCATGTCTGGCAGAGTCAATGCCAGACAGCTCCAGGATGGACCCACCACTGGCCATGGCCAAGCCACAGCTATTTGGCTACCATTGCTAAATGGTAGCAATACATCTGTGATAAAATATTAAAGAAGGGGGAAAAATTATTTTGCAGGAGTAGATGTTGCAAGAGAGATTTGGAGAGGTTCGGAGAGGTTTGGAGAGGTTCGGAGAGGAGAGGTTCAGAGAGGTTCGGAGAGGTTCGGAGAGGGTCGGAGAGGAGAGGTTCGGAGAGGTTCGGAGAGGGTCGGAGAGGAGAGGAGAGGAGAGGAGAGGAGAAGATACATGAGAGGAACAACTCTGCAGACACCAAGCTCAGGGAAGAAGGAGGGGGAGGAGATGTTACTGGTGCCAGAGCTGCGATTCCCCTTGTGAGATTCCTGTGGCGCAGACCATGGCAAGATAGTTGTGCCCCTGCAGCCCCTGGTGAAGACCATGGTGAAGCAGCTGTGCCCCTGCAGCCCATGGAGGTCCATGGTAGAGAAGAGATCCACCTGCAGCCCAAGGAGCACCCCACACTGGAACAGGTAGATGCCTGAAGGAGGCTGCGACCACACAAAAAGCCCACACCGGAAGAGATTCTCGGAAAGACACATGGATCCATGAAGAGAGGAGCCCACACTGGAGCAGGTTTACTGGCAGGACTTGTGACCCTGTGGGACACTCAGGTTGTAGTGTTTTGTGCCAGAAGGATGCACCCTGTGGAAGGGACCCATACTGGAGCTGTTTGTGAAGAACTGCAGCCCATGGGAAAGACTATGCTGGAGAAATTTGTGGAGATCTCTCTCCTGTGGGGGGGAGAGAAGAGGAAGAATTCAGAAGAGGAAGAATTCCTCTCCCTGAGGAGGAAGCAGCAGCAGATACATGTGATAAACTGATGGACACACCCTCCCCCCCCACCTCCTGCGGGAGGGGACACAATAGAAAATTGGGAATAAATTTAAGCTTGGGAAGGTGTGGCAGGAAGCTGCTTTTAAGATGTGTTTTACTTCTTATTATCCTACTCTGATTTGATTGGTAATAAATTCAATTAATTTTCCCAAGTTGAGTCCATTTTGCCCATGATAGTAATTGGTGAGTGATCTTTCCCTGTCCTTATCTTGACTCATGAGCTTTTAATTATATTCTCTCTCCCCTGTCCAGTTGAGAAGGGAAGTGATAGAGCAGCTTTAGTGGGCACCTAGCATTTAGCCAAGGTTAAACCACCAAAATGATTTATAATATCTTGGGAACATCAAACACTATCTCTCCAATAGCTTGCTTACCTTATGTGATCAAAGGCCTAAAGACTGGCTGAAGCCCTTGGGTTGAAGGTCTTTGAGCCTTTGCCTACTCAGCACCTCTCAGCATTAACCTACACTGAGAACTCCCCTGAACCTGTTCGTCTTCAGTTTGACCACCTTTGTAGTTCAGACACATGAAAGAAGCCTCCACCATGATTCCAGAACAAAGCACGAATTTACATTTGCAATGTGCTTTAGCTGCCCTGCCACTCCATTTCGCCAGTTCCACAACCTAGTATTAATATACACATTTATTATATCCTTTAAACATCTAACAAGTGATGAAATATATACACTAAACACTGAGAATTTCAAAGGCTTCTGGATATTTTAAATCATGTGGTATAGAAAATACAGGTCTTTTCCTCGGTAAATATGCTAAGAGTATGTATGCTTAATATTTAATTAATTAACATCTGTTCATGTGAAGTGTTTTTTCTTTCTATCCAGCTCCCTGCTAAGCTAGGAGACACATCTTCAGGTGTATTACAGTATTAGTAATACTTCAGATTAAAAATGCATTCCATCCTCCTGTCTCTTCATTATAATACAATTGTTATACAATCCACGTTACCATTAGGAGCACAGAATGAGAAGTAGTTTCAAAGTAGCATTTGTCTGTGGGATTCATAGACTGAAATATGCTTATGATGTATATTTATTTGCTTAAAGCAATTTGCTAAGGGTTTTGAACATTACTTAAAACTTCCGAAAGCAAAAGCACAAAGCTTTGCTTTTGATTTGACTTTTTCTTTGTGAAAACATGTACATATTTCCTTTCCTTTACTTGTACATCTGAACTGGGGGAAAGATGAGAGAGTATTCAAAGTCCTCTACCTTCCCTCTAGCACAGTCAATGTCCCATCTGTTCCCCAGACTGATGTGCTTAAGCTTTATCATGGTGGACATTTGCCTCCTGGCTGGCACACCACTCCTCTGGCATTCACAGAATGAGGTCATAAAAACTAGGTACTGATGCTGCATAGAGGGAAGCTGTATTAGCTTTTACCTACTCACTGTGAAATAAGAGAGAACAGCAAGATGCCCTCAGCAGAAGCATGAACAGAAACACATCCTGAGAAACAGGAAGCAATTTTTTTTCTCAGGGAGCAATCTTTCAGGAAGTTTCCCAAACTGAGCCATGCCTGTGCCAACTACAGAACCTGGTAAAATAATGAAATACAAATCAGCTTACTAAAATAAAAAAATCAGTAAGCTGTTTTTTCCACTCATCTCAAAGGATTTTCTTTTATTTGGCTTATTTTTCTACCATTATTTAAATTGAAAATTGGAGAGCACTTTGATTCCAGATGTATTGGAAAGTGTAGTCATTTATCAGGAGATGTTTGCAGGAAAGTCAAAGATATTAAGTGAATTAAACCAGATGAAATGCGAGTCAGACAACAGATCTTAGACAAATTAAGGCACAGGAGTGAATGACTTTCTCAAGGTCATATAGTGCATCAGCTGCAGAACTGGGACTAGAACCCTGGTCTCCTGAGAAACAGCCTAATCATACATTTCTCCATAAAAAAATTTGCAGATAAGATACCACACACATAAAAATTCTGATTATGTATAGTATTTCCTTAGTGAGCAGGGGCAAATATAGGATCAATTATTTAAGAGCTTGCTTAATAAGGAGAGTATGTTTCAGTAATTACTGAGGCCAACCAGTGGGCTGAAGGTCTTATAAACTATACAATGTTTTCTCATTGTACTACAGAAGACGTTCTTGATTAGCCCTCCTGTGGTTTGTGTGCTGTGCTTCTCTGATAATGAGTAGGGTGAATCAGCACATGGTACTGATTGACACGTGGTTCTTACATGTTTAAGGCTGAATTATTTTCATTTCTGCCAGAAGAATTTTACTTCTCATATTTATATGAATCTTAGGGGATGATGATTTAGATGATTTGCTATTTAAGTGCTGTATTTAAGCAAAGGAAGTTTAGATTTCTGTGAAAATAAAAACATGTAAGAGAGGTATCTATGATCAAGTGATTTTCATTGTTTTCCAATTTATAAGTATTACATGCCCATTGAATTGAGATATGCTCTGAAGAAATATGTAAAAAGCAGAATCTCTGAAGTCATTGAAGCTTTCTGAGTTTGCCTTATACAGGAAAAAGGCAGTGGAAAATCCTTTGGTCTGCACTACAATAAAACAGGTAGTAATTTTGAATGTAAGTAGGTAGCAGCAGAATTCCCAGGAGACCTCAGTAAAAGAAAGTGATGGTCAGACATCAAGTCTCTTATTCCAGAAAGGACTGACTCACAGGTGGGGAGTTTACAACCATGTGAAGGTTGAAGTCCATTAGTCACTCTTAAATTTGGGTCAACTTGTTCTCTGTCAAGGGATCTGAAATAAATTCTTAGTAGGTTTATAGCCAGCCTATTAAATTGCATCACTTTTTGCTGAGTTTGAGTCTGCCATATCATGACACCACATCACATAAGAAATGTCACCAAGAGAAATGACAAAAGGGCAGTGTAGGAGACCTGCAATAAATGGATGCAGTTCACATAACCTGAGTCTATCCCCTCTTTCTTTAAAATAGAAGCCAGCAAAGCACAGGATATTTCCTGGGCATTAATGGTTAGAAGGAAGGTGTGATGTGGTGGGGCATAGCCAAAGCCCATTAGGTTACACTGATCACTCAGTCTCCAGAAGTGGTCCTTTGTAAAGGTATACATATAAACATTAATGACTGAAAAGGAACATAGCTTACCCATTTACAAGGTGTGGCCAGTAGCATCTCATTTTTCCTTCAGCTTTCCAAGTTACATCGGAAGTTGCTGAGGTGGTTTTCTTAATTTCCTGTTTCCCGCTCCCTTCCTCATTTTGCACTGTAAAACTTGCACATAACCTGGAATGGCCAAACATCTCCACAGTTCTAGGAACTGAGATGTCTTAGTGCTTTTCTTCTCATTGTCTTTTCCCCTTCTGACAACCTCCACCAAAAGCAACCTTTAGAAAATGTTAATATGCTGTGGGTGGCAACCTGCAAATTTTTCACATGCCATTAGAGAGTGTCACAGTTTTAACAAACTGGATGCTTTTTTTATTTCCCTCTTCTAATAAAAAAATTTTACCAGCAGGAGCACATATTCCACTGGCATTCACTGCATGTGTGTTGAGGTGCTAAATTTTTTTTAGGAGGGGCTGATCTTTGCAACTTCTTTTTATATTTCTTCCAGAAATTAATATTCTACAACTGCATGGAAAAAGAGGAGAGAAAGGAAAGGGGAAAGTGCAGGGGAAGGGAAAGAGGAAGGGGTAGAGGAAAGAAGAAAGGAGAGAAAATATGCTGTTATCTCAGATAGCTAATGTTCTTAGCTATCTACGGTAAAACTCTACTGAGGATATATTCTGCTTCTTTGCCACCAGACAGCTACATACTGATATCCTGACCTGTCCTTGCTGTCTTTTTTTTCTCAATACAAGCAAAGTAGTTTGCCTTATTGTGTTTCTACTCAGGATAGCTGCTCATGAGATTTAGATACGCAAATATTACAAGAATGTCAACCCAGCTTTTTTCTTTGATCAGCTGTTCCAGTCTTCACATTATACATTTGAGGAACGTTTTTTTGCCTAACTAGATGCCTACTATTAAATTGTCCATGTCTAGTCTGGCTACTCTAAGTTTCTTTTACTGACAGTGAAGAGAAAAAGAGCATTTCTAAACTGTGATTTATTTTGTCTTGGGTCAAAAACTGCTTGGTGTTTTCAGTCTCGCCTTTGAAATGCCTATTTCTTCCTAGTGAGTCTAAGAAATTTACACTGACCATTTCAGATTTTTTGATGACTGTTCTGTGGGTCAGACCAGTTTGACATCTAATGGCAGATGTCTGTTCTGGCCTGAATGCAGACAAATGCATGCATCGTTGCAGGTAGAAGCCTACATTCTGTCCAGCACTTGAACATATCAAGTATTTCTGAAGAAATTAAGGAACTCAGAATCCCAAGGTTTTTAAATGATCCTTGTTAGGATGTGTCTCCCAAACCTTCAGGAAAGACAAGACTCTGGAACATCTGGATTTTATCAACTACATCCTCTGTTTTCCATAAGTATCTGATGCCCTTGACTCCACACACTATGGCAGGCAAAACTATTGCTGTATTTCATTCTCAGTTTCTCCAGGGAGACTCTAGTCCCTTTCTTCTTCTAGACCGGCCTCTCCTTCTGGCTGTGCTGGCTACCTTCCAACAAAAGAAGAGAAAATTGACTCAGTCACATATTCACCTGGCCTTGGTATTCAAAAACATATTCCTTAAGCATCTTAATTAAGCTCCTTTTCTGAGGCCTAACTCTTCTCAAAGCATAAATAATAAAGAAAGGCTAAAATTTTGACTCAGACACATAAATTTATGCTGAAAGCAAATGTTGTGAGAAAATGCATTCGTTTGCTAAATTTCGTATCCACAGAATCACAGAACTGTTAGGGTTGGAAGGGACCTCTGGAGATCATCTAGTCTCTTTATTGAAGAGGTTTTTCAGACTGGTTCCTCGATATATGCTAACAGATTTCCAGTGCACCAGTGAAGACATTTAAAAACCAAGGATTCAGCATAAAGAGAGTAGTTTAGGAGTCCTGAGGAGCCTCAGAGAAGGAGGATGCAGCTATGGAGGACTGGAGGTCCAGAGATGACCTGAATAGATCCTAAACCTTCCACAGAATCTTAGGATCTGTCCCTGCTCCCACTGGGGGGATGGGTACCAATTTCTGTTCCCAGGTTTCCATCCCTTGACTCACATGAGGCCCCAGCCCCTAGATCAGAACAGCCCCAGCTGAGAGCAGCCTGAGTCCTGGGTGGGAGCCCAGCCTCTGGCTCAGCCATCTGCATGGTGCTGGGCATCCATGGTTGTGTCCCCCTTCCTCCCAAAAGATAGAGCTTTTAGTATTTGACACTGTCTGTATCAGACAGTTGCCAAGAGCCACCAAGGGCCTTGTTAATCACACAGCCCCAGATCAGTTCCCTCCCTCTGTACCTCAGGCCAGTTAGCAGTGTCACCAGGGTTTCCATCACCCTCTCATCTCCTTCCTCAAAATCATCACAGAAGTGTGAAGGTAGACACAATTGTCTAACAAGTTTCACCTATTGCTTTCTTGTTTTTTTTGAGCTCATTCAGAATTAATCCAGTCAAAGCTGGGCAGCTTTAGTCAAGGTCTTTCTTATCTGAGAGGTGCTTTTATCTAGGCACTATCCCATGATAGCTTGTGATCCTGAATGCCATCCAGTAATAAGCAGCCCCTTGCCAGAAACAAATTAAAGATCCATTCCCTTCTCTCCATTCATGGACAATAGGAAGAAATTATCCACAACAAAAGCATAATTCTGCAGTTGCAGTACTCAAGTGGATACAGTGAATACGAATTATTACATGATTTACAGACAAAATAGGATGTAACTCTTATATAGGTGTTGATAGAGAGGTAGCAGTTTACATCAAAAATTTTTCTCCGATCTCAGCTTTCAGATGAGACATTTTTTCTCCTAGAAGATTGCCTTCAGGTTGACTAGATCCTTAAACTCCTTTAAATTCCTTACAAGTGTTTCTGACACTTACAAACACTTCGTACATTGCTAAGTAGTGTACATTTGCTGGAGGCTAAGTTACAACTTCTGTACATTTTTACTATTATTAGGCACAAATCCAATCCCCCAAAGTCTAGTACATCTGACCTTTAAAGAAGTTCAAATCTGATCTACCTTGAAACAATGCTGCTTTGGGCCGTCTGTTGGCATGGCCAGGTGTTGCAAATGATCAAGTTAATATGTTATAAGAAATTCACCACATAGCTAAAACAGTGACATAGAAAGAATCACAATCAACTAAGGTAGCATAAAACAGACTATGATGATGCCCATGCAAAAGCAAAGTGACTCGTTTCCTGAGCTCTGTTGCCATCTTCATTAAGCCGACTTGCCAGGACTAGATCCACACCAGAGTGCAATGACAAAAAGGGCTAAATATTGCATTTGTAACAGCCTCTAAAGATTCACAGAAAATAACAGCTGGAATTTGTTAAAGCCCTGCTGTGCTGATCTAAATTACTCCGAAGGATTTCTGAGGATTACACAGGTTAAAGAATCCGGGACTGATTAGTCTTCTTGACCCTGCACTGACACAGGCCATGGACAGAAGAAGACTAGTAAGGGCTATAAGCAGCCTGCATAGTCTAGGAGTCATCTTTCCCCTTCTGTCCCTGCTGGAGAAGCTTGGATGAAACACCATCAAAGGAATTGCTCTCTGCATTCCTTCCTAAAGCCCTGATCCAATCCCGTGCAACCAGTCATTTAGGTAAATCTAACTACAAGATGTTTTGTAGAGTTCAAGAATAATTTCTTTTAAATGTCATAAACAGCTGCTTTTTTGGCATCAGGTTTGTTTTGGTTTTTTTATTAAATCAAACACAGGCAAAGCTTTCAGAAAACCTCTAACACAATATAGAAAAAGAGTTATGCAGAATACTGGATTTTAGGCTTATCTGCCACTCCGTAGGTTGTCTCACTTGAAGTAATCTGCTTTCCAGTGTTTTCTTGTTTTCACTGACATTACCCTTATTTATACACAATCAGTAGTCTGTAGCAGCTTCCCTAGCTTACTGCTTCCTGTTTCATTTTCCTTTCCCTTTGACCACTGGTGCTAGCTACCTAATAACAATTTTAGAACAATCAATCAGCAGTCTGTGCAAGCAAATAACTTACTGAACACTTGAACCCTGTAATTGTGTTCTGACCTTGGGTGTACTAAAGGTTAGAGTGATAGATTCTTTGCAGCAATGCCATGCTCTGTAGTTCTGTAAATGCAGTTCACCAGTCTAAGGTGAACTTTACTGCAGAGGAAAGAAAAATCAAGTGTGGCCACATAAAACCTAGCAGTACACAGAGAAGTCAGTGACAGCATAAGGAATGTTAGCAAACAAGGCACACTAGTACCTAAATCAAACAAAGCTTAAGGAGGGAAGAAATGTCTGAGGCAACTATGTAGGAGACCCAACAGTCCTTATGCTGACATTGCAAAAATGTGAAAAGTTTAAAAATATCTCCTTTTCTTCACTTCAGGGTTTCGAATTATGAATTTAAGAAGATTATTGAAGGATTTGCAGTGAGATACTTCCACCCTGAACTTATGAATAAATGTTGTCTTCCCTATAATTAAATAAACTAATAGAGTTGTTCCACTAACAGTATGTGATTCAGGTGTGATTCCTACTTACCAAACTGCATTCAAAGTACAGAGATTTCCTACTGGAATGTTATTAAGATCACCACTTATTTTGCAGCCCCATTAAGAAATATGCGCTATTCATATTCTTTCCATGTGAAATATTTTGGGGCTGAAGACCAATCGGCTGAGGCACTTGCAATTGCAAGTGACAGCACCCATGCTCCTACATGAGCCTGTCATGGTGACAGACTGCCCATGCTATGCCCTGCCCAGATATAGAAACACAAACTCTTACAGTGTATCTGTCAGAACAGGTCTCATGTGTGAATATGGACAAGAATTTGGGGGAATGGAAGAGAATCACAAGGTCTGGTCTCTCTGATTGACAGTAATATTGGCACAATTAGGATTGAATTGTTGTCAAGCCTCACAACAAAAAAAAAGAAAGAGGAGGAAATTCTTTCCAGACTCAAAAGAGGCATAACAGAAAGAGTGGAGGAGTTTGTTTAAAAGTACTGGAAGGGAGCAATGGTGTTTGATCAGTGGCATATCCAATACAGCAGCAGCTTTCTGAGAAGAGCAGTGAGATGGAACAAAACTGTCATGACTTTGAAAGCCAAGTGCTGAACAGAGGCAAGTAGCCACTTCCCTACTCTTCTGTCATTCTCTCCCAGCCCTCTGTGCAGCAGCCTCCCAGCCGGACAGCAGTGCACCGCTGGCTCATGTCAACACAGCCCATGGAGATCACAACTGCCATTCCTCTGACCAAGAGAAGATCTCTTCAGGCATTACAGTTCTCCAGATCTGGAGAACTTGTTTAACTGACACGTGCAGGTCTAGAGATGTTATGGGATACCTTCTTTCATTTCAGCCATCCTCCAGCTGCCACTTTAGATGACCCATAGTGTCAGTGTCGTATCAGTCCTGTAAGAGTGCTTCACACAGCCTGGGCAGCTCTGGCAGCCCTGGCAGCCTCTGGCAGCCCTGGTCACCAACAGTTAGGGAGGAAAGCAGATGTTAGTCCTCTTGGGTTTGCCCAGGTGGCTAACAGGAGGAGAGGAATACCACAGGGCAACTGTGAGTACAATGTTCAGTACTCATTGCAAGGGGCTGTGAAGTGAAAAAGGAAAGAAATGGTCTCTGACAGGATGTGGAATAAACATATTTTTAAAATTTCAGTCAGTTATAAAAGCATGTTCAATCTATGAAGCTTAAATTATCAGTAGTTGGCAAAAAGCAGGGAGAGGAATTGAGAGAAAAACAGATGAAATGTGGTCAAATTTAAATTACCAGAACAAACTTAAATCACCAGAATACTGATCTTAGCAGAAAACATGGCTGTCAATAGAGAAGAAAGCTTTTCTCCAGAAGAAACTTGAACACCTGGCACTGAAGAGGTAACTGGTGTCAGGAGCATGGAAAGTCAGTAAATGCAGATGAGAAAATAGAGAAATGACAAAATGAAGCCATCAGAAGCTCACTGGAATACGCCACCAAAAGCTTGTTCCCTTTTGGGGATTTTCTGCAGCTGCAGACCTATTAATGGACAGAGAAGCTACAACTGCTCAGTGTGTGATCTTCACATCCCAGGTCTGCCAGTCCATTTTCTAAGGCTCTGTTCTTCAGGAGGGAAGTGATGGTGGTTTCCATCTGAAGTGTTTCCTACTTGAGTTGAATGATATGGACTATAACATCTTGTACAAACTTACACTTCTCTGACAAAGCTCCTTTTCAGACATTCTTTATTCTAATTGCCAGTGGATATTTTATTTAAAAGGCTACAGTACCAAGTGAGATGAGGCATCATCTTCCTGGTGTGGCACACTGACACAAAACCAGAAGCAATGGACACTAAGTTATATCAGATAATTACCATGCATTAATATAATTTAAGCAAAATCAACAAGCACAATGCATGTAGCACAAATGATCAAATGCAAACATTTTAATTGAATTTTCACTGTAAAGTAGTTCAAAATTACTAAGTTCAATTAATAATTCAGCATGATCTTCAGTCAAATACCAGTCATATTATAACCTGACAGATATTGGAGCTAAATTTGACTCACATCTGGGAGTCTTGTTGATGTGAAATATCATACAGGCTTGATGCCAGATGTGAAATTATCCTTATTAGGTATTTTTCTTTAACAATTGTGTTTTACCACAGTGATTAGAGCAGATGGAGCATAAATTTTTCTCCCCTTTTCTTTTTTTTTAACATACATCCTTTCAAAATCCAGTTACCATAACAACTTGGTTTAACGGTTTTTGCTAAATCATCTTCTTTTTATATCACACCTACAACTTCTGTTCACAAAAATGAACTCACAAATGAACACAACAATTTTTTTTAATTAATTATTTGTTGTCAAAAATCTGTCAACAACTTCCTTTTTAGGGGGGAGGATGGGAGAAAAGGAGTAATGTCTTTTTTTTTGTCATGTTTAGTATCAGCGATAAGGAGACAGAGTGGTATTATAAGCCTTCTACAAAACAATTAAGCAGAAGGACTCCCAGCAGAAAGCTTGAAAATCTCAAACCATACTTACACAGACTTCTAATGATAATTTTTAAAGGATATTCTTTTTCATGAAAATTAAATACTTCTTGTAATTTCACAACACTAGAGCTTTGTATATATTTCCCTCTTTGTTTGAATGGGCCAATTCAAATCTTCTTTTATGATAACAACATAAAACTGTATTGTAGTAAAATACCTTCCCTCCTGTCTCCTTTCTCTCTTGCTTAATATCTATATGACTTTGTCAGGGCGAAAAGAGAGACAGTGGGAGGTGTGACAAGTTAATATCTACAAATAAAAAGGTGCTACCTAGCAACATTTCTCTGGAAACTAAATCTCATTTGTCAAGAAACTCTAAAACAGGGGCTGCATTGCCCAGGGGATTGATAGTGGCATATAGATCTTTTCACATCAAGTCACTAAAATATAAATGCAGCCCAGGTCAGCAGCAACTGAACATTGTTACTACCTGACAGCTGTTTAGTGGCCTGTATGAAATGCCTTACTCTTCATCTGATTCCTAGTGGGGAAGTGGCTGCATCCCAATTAGCATTAATTGGCTCCCGTATTTTTAGCTGCAGCAGGGCAACCAGGGACCGTGCAGAGCCAGGGAGCGAGGGCTGGAGGCAGTGTGCTGTGATCCAGTAGACCAGCTGTGTCTCTGGTTAAACTGGACACTCTGACTACAGCATTCCTGACAGACTGCGGTACAGTCCCTGCTTGAGAGCTGCGAGTGAAGGGGCCTCCATGGTAATCCTTTGATGCCCCTGTCTCAATGGCTCATGTCTCCTGTCCTTACAGCAGGTTTTTTTCCTCTCAAACCTTACCAAAACTATCTTGTTTGAAAAATTAAGGGATTCTTTTTGTCCTTCTACAAGGAAACAATCCATCAAAGGAAGCTACCACATTTCTCAGCCTTTTATCCTTCTGTGTGCTTTCTTCTGGATTCTGTCAAATTTTCCTGCGTACCTCATAAAGTACAATGACCAGACACAAAACTACAGGGTAATTATTATTTCCCTTGCCATACATTAATGCTCCTCTAACACAGCTTGAGATATGTTTTACTTCTGCAGAATCTCAGGTTCACTCATGCTTTCTAGTCTATAACACAGTGCCCCTTGAACACGTGTTTCTAGTGGTTCAGAGTCTGTTTCAGCTGGATCTCTAACCACTGAGAGCAAGCTTTTAGGCACTTCTGAATGGATAACATGATAGATCTAAACACTCTTTAGGCTCTTGTCTTTGTTCTGCTGCATTCTTCTACCTGTCTGTTAAAACATGATCTGTTAATTACTAAATCACACTTCAGGTTTTGATTATGAATAAAGCAAGTAGACACTGAATGTTTCTGCTCCTCCTGTTATTCACTGTCTTCCCCTGTTTTGCAATAAACCCTTTCCTTGCCTTTACGTCTTCTTATGACTTCTATGTTTATATGTTTCATTACAATCTTGCCTGTTCCTACTTATCATACCATATCATAGAACAGTTTAGATTAGAAATTACTTTAAAGACCATCTAGTTGCCACCCCCCTGCCATGGGCAGGAATGCCTTTCACTAGAACAGCTTGCACAGAGTCCTATCCAACCTGGCCTTGAACACTCTCTGGGCTGGGACATCCACAACTTCTCTGGGCAACTTGTTCCAGTGCCCCACCACTTTTACACTAAAGAATTTCTTCCTGATATCTAATATAAACCAACACTTTTTCAGTTAAAAGCCATTCCAAATTATCCTATTACTGCATGCCCTTGTAAAAAGTCCCCTTCCAGCATCCATGTAGGCCTCCTCTAGGCTGCTATCTTGTATTTTTAATGTTGTATTTTTACTGGTTTTTACTCTCTTTGTGCTACTTTTTATCCTATTTCTCTTTTTTAGTGATGCCTTTTTGAATGTCATCAAAGAGCTTTCTATACAGCTGGAAATAGGCTATTGCTATTTTTTTTTTTTTTTTTGCAAGAAGACAGCTTGCTGTTGTACGCATGGTAAAATCTATCTAAATAACTCCACCACTCCCCTTCTTCTTAATACTTTAGTTCAGGGATAATTAACTAAATGTCTATAGTTTAGGTGAGCTAAATGACAGTTAGGAACTGACAATCAGCTCAGGCACCATTGAAAATGGTCTAAGTAACCTCTGCAGCCTCTAGTCACTACTCTAAAAAGGCAGAGGACACCTGTAGATCTTGTGTAATGTCTCCTATGTTGAGGAAACTTCCCAGTCTGACCATTCACGAGGCTGTCTGGCACTCACATTCCCAACACCAGAGACTTTTTGCTGGGACTTGAAGCCCTTTCACTTCATGGGCAGGTCCAGCGATCCAATGGGTGGCCTGCTTGGTTTCCCTCACACCCCACTCACACAGTCAGACCAGGTTTCCTCAGCAGTTCAGCCCCAGATTTCCCACAGCTGAGTCTCAGGTGGCTCATTCCATAAAACACAGCAGAGTAACACAGAAACAGCCTGAGCTGGTTCCTCCAAGGAGAGACTCCCAACAAAGGAAAAAAATTAAGTCCTTGGGCTTTTATACCCTCAGAGTCTTTCCACAGCCAATCTCACTCTTCCTCCTGAGTCTGTGGCTCTTGCCCCCCCGTGTCCATCCACCTCGCTGGCATCACACATCTTCATCTCCTTCATTATCCAAAAGATTGGCAATTCCCAGGTCCTGCTGTGTCTCTCAGCGTCCATGCACCTAGCTGGCTGTCACCTGTCTTCGTGCCCTTTGTTATCCCAAAGGATGGCAGTTTACAAACTCTTGTCTCCAATTTATTCACCTTATCCTAAAGCAGACATCTATGGTGAACCTCATGGCACTCCACTTCTTTGACTCTTTCGAGAAACAGGGACTTGTTCATTCAAATATCTAGATGCAGATATTTCGTGCTCTTTGGGATGTCATAGGCCGTAGCTGTCCTTCCAGAGGATCATGGACATTCTGCAGGTTGTTTGTCATACTTACTATCCCTGTGCAGGTGTCCCAGACAGCTCAGGAAATTTTGTGCTACTGCATACCTCACTATGAAACACATAGAAGATGGAACACACAGGATCATCTTGAGGCCATCCAGAAATTAGGCTTTAGTTCAGTGTGGTCTTGCAGATTTGGAATTGGGCAATATTGTCTAAAGATGACAGGATTCTTAAGAGATGCATAAGTCTCTTTAAATATTAAAAAAAAAAAAAATAGTAAATAGCCACATCATTAAAGAACAAATGAAAATAATTCATACACATATAAACTGATTGTTACTTTACCTCTTGTTGCACCACTACAGATTCAGCTCATGATTTCTTTACAATCTGTCATTTCTCAGTGCACATTCAGAAATAGCTCTCCATTCATACTGGTTTCTTAAACTGAAGTGCATAATTAAGTTTTGATTTACTTACTGGCACAGCTGTGTTAGGTTATGTTAGGCTCATCTGCACCACGGCAAAAGGAGCTTGGACAGCAAATGGCAGAAGGCAGCCCCAAATAGTGCCCTGCCAGGCTACTCCCAGGCTTATCCTAGGGGCCATCAGCCCATCAGAGGCACAGCCCCACAAGCACAGATGAGCAGAGGGGCTTGATGCCAGGTGGGAACCCAAATCAAGTGCTCCCAAGGAAGGAATGCCTTGTCCCAGCCCCTCTCAGGACTCCTCCATTGATGCCTTGGATGGCTACCTAGAAACAGAGACTAGACAGGAGTAAGGGAATAAAGGTGGATATTTATTTGAAAGGCCTTCAAAGGTACACCCTGGGGAGCCAAAGGCTACATCAAAGATGGACCCCAAGATGGATGACGAGTCATGAGTTCTTCACACTTTTATAGGTTTGGTTCATCTGCATATCAGCATAAATTCACCAATTAAAACTTTAGCTAATGATGTAACTTCTTCAATTTCTCCACCTCTCTTGAGGCCCTAGTGTTGCTGTTCATACCGAGGGCAGCGAGAAATGACACAATCCAAGTTCAGGAAAAAAGTGGTTATTTAATTAATTATAAATTGGTTTATATAACTTGATTCGCAAGAGTAGCATGGTACTATTGGTCCCTCGATCAACCACCTCCTAGAATGATTGGTGGAGGCTATACAACACCCATTTGAAAATATTTTCTTCAGTGTACCATAACAACTCTGCACAACAAACTCCAGGTGCAAAGATAAAGAATTAGTTTACAAAATCGTCTTCACTGTTTTCGTCTAGTCTGCGTGAGAAAGCAATGCTCTCACAGAATACTGAGAAAAAGCTGAAGAATTTATCTGCTTCTAACTTTTTAGCATCCATAGCCCTAGTTTACACCTTTGGAACTAGGACAGTCTGAGTGTCCTTGAATAGCAAGCTTACAGAAACTTTGTTGTGTCTATCTGGCCTAGGAGAGCAGCTAGCAAGCTACAAGAAACTTCAGAGCTACAGACTAAATGAAACAGGACTCGAAAAATATAAAAGTTAAAACCTAAGGCATCACCATGAGACCCATCATTTCTGTGGTTCAAATGTGGAGCCCAACCCATTCTCCCTGATGTGAATCATCAGGGGCAGCTCTCCAGATTGCCCTTCAGACTAAAGGGTGCTTACCAGCAACTAGGGACACACAGAGGGCAGCTACAGGGCAGAATGAATGTCTGGATATGGCTGCTGGAGGGATCCACTTTACACATGTACATGTACATTCTCGTGAACCTCCATCCTGTCCTGCTGGGGGCAGCAGGGAAGGAGGTTGGTGCTGCCTGTGGCTGCGTGGGTGCTCCGAGTGTCTGTGTGGTGTGTGCAGCTGGCGATGAACACACGTGGCTGTGTGGAGAAATGGGTGTGCTCTGTGCCTGTCTGCCTGCTGGGAATACAGCTCTGCCTCGCTGCTGGTTGGACTCAGGGACTTGGCTGTCTGATGCTCCATGGTACATTTTCCTCTAACAAACTAGTTTCTACATACAGTAATTTTAAGGCACTGGGAAGAATCCCAGAGTGGGAAGCCGGCATAACCTCTGTGTGCATTCTTAGATGCTTTGTCCTATCACATCCATAAATGTGCTTTGTGAGATCTGCAGATTAGAGCCAGATTCTTCTTGTGATCTCTGCCTTTTAGGTGTGTTAGCCTGCTCAAGTCACTAATCATCTAATGTGAGGAGGGATTCATAGGACGACAGACACCACAAGCCTTTAAAAACTGACTTTTTACCAGTAAATCTTGCCTGAAGAGGAATGACAAATAGCTCTAAATATGAGACAAAATTGCTCTTTGATAGTGTTACTCTTATAACCTCAAGGCTCTATTACAGCATTGTGTCTCTCTCAATGAAAGTCAAAGGAGTTGATGGAAAATCAAGGCTGTTAAGTGTATTTGGATATGTTGTAGAAAATATACAATTCAGTTGCAGTGCCATCATTCAGACTCATCAGCTGTGTCTTCTGAAAGGCTGGTTTCTTCTAGATTTGCTGCAGGGACCTGCACAGTCGAATGCTGCGGCCAACCACCTATTTTATGGTCAGCATGAATACGATGAAATATTCTTCCTTCACAGCATGTTCGCTTGAAATGAAGTTTTACCTTGGAAGAATAATAGTCTGTCTTCTCACTCTGTGAGATTCTTAAAAGGCTCAGGAAGCTCAAGCAAAAAGACTTTGAAATCATTAATCTTCAGCCAGGTTTTGAAGCAGGGATGCATGCTTTGCACTGGAAGCAATCTCATTTTTGGGCATGGACAGCATGGTTTGATGGTTTGGAAACCTTATGGATGTCATCCCTAGTTGTTAAAGAATTCCGTATCAGTGTCAAGACGTGATGATTCGACATGACTAAGTTTAGACTGTGTGTGATGCAATGGGTCTTCTGAGCCACTCCTGATATGGCCTTCTAGGCAACTAAAATAGCTCTTTGCTGCTGCAGTCCCATCAAAGCTGTCACTGCATCCTCCTTCTCTTCAGCTGGTGTGAGAGCTGCTGTGCCTTCTTTTATCATGTCCCACAACCTGCAAGAAGGACACAGACACAGGCAGTGTGCTGACCACAGCACAGGTGCTGTAAGATTACAGTCTCTGGGAGATGGGAACACAAAATAACATCTTTTTGCACTGCTCCTTTGCATGGAAGTCAAGATGATTGGACAGTTCCATATGTAAATTGTTTTATTTTAGACATTAAAGAATTTCTGCTCTTTCTGCCATTTAACTTCAACATTTTCTTCAGTATTGTATCGGTCTTCGCACATAAACTGAGAATGGCGTGGACTTTGCTGTCACTCTTCTCTGAACTATGATCGTGGAGTCCCTGTGTTCCTTGAAGACAAGGCTTTGGCTCTGGAAAGAATTAATGGTAACAGCTTTCTTGACTGTCTGACATTTATTTCACTCTCTAATTGCATGGAAATTTCAAGCTGCTTACTGGGTATCACATAAGACAGGCTTCTCATATCCTCTATGTTCAATAGCAACACCGGCATTTTTACCAGTGGCAAAGCTCTTGGCAGTATCTTTCCCCCTGCCCACCGCTAATATGCATAGCTATCCTAGAGGCTGTACAGTCAGTGGCAGTGAAATTGGCAGGAGGAGTGCACAATATTTGCGAAATGCACCATCTTGAGTCTTGGAATAAGCCAAATGCTTTTTCTGAAATCAAAGATTTCCAAGTTCTCTAGCAGGAAAGAGGGAAAGCTGATCTCAAGGAGCTGCGAGTTCTCCAAAATCTGTATTTTCTGGTCATGGCTTCTCCTTTTGTCTGACATTTCTTGAATTGAAGCATGTTAAGACCTGTAAGCTAATGCAGTGAGCTTTGGGTTTCATGGCAGCGCTGACCAAAGTCAGAGCTTGTCTGCTTGTTACATTTACGCTGGTGGGTCTTTCCATAGATGCCATTTGCCTTCCATCTAATGTGGTCTTTTCCTGACAGAGCAGAAAGTGAAACATTTTGGCCTCATGTCAGACATGTTGAAATCATGTATTAAACAGTGGAGTAAAAACTGTATTGCTGCTCTCTGTTTGTACCTAACAAATGCTCTCAGCAACCGAGATGCAGTTATCAGTCACTCATGCAGACACACACGGTATGAAGCGGATTGCCTGCTGTGACTTGGGAGATGGCCAGAGCACATCTGAGCTCTCTCTAGTGCAGCATTCCCACTGTCACCATAGCCATGCACCAGTAAATGATAGGTTTCACATAGATATCCCAAGAAAATGCTACCACAGGGGTGTGGAGACCTTAAAGATTTGCCAAGACAATGATAAAAACATATTTATCCTCCTCATCCCCACCAAAATGAATTGTAAAATAACTATTTGACAGTAATAGGTGATTTCCACTTTATTTAATTAGAAAGGTAACATTGGATAATTTTTTTACATTATTCCAACACCATTCTGTTCCTCTGAACTACTTTAATAAGGATATCATATATCTACCAACGAAACTTCCATTTTTCAGATTTTTGCTGGGGGGAAGAGGAAACATCATAAATATGATGCCACAGATGGCAGACTTGGGAAAGGGTTGTTTAAAATGAGGACCAGCCACTTGTCTCTACATATTTTTGTAGGGTGTCCCCTGGGACATCCTTCAATTTTTTTTTTTGGTTGATGTGATTTGCTTCTTCCCATTATTATTCCTCCACAAAACACTTTATTTCTTTGCTTCCCAACACTCCACCAAGGGACAGATTTTGAAGTGGACTACGGAAGATATTTCAAACTACACAATCACACCCATCTGACTTCTCCAAGCTTAGCTATTATAAAACCAAAATTGTTCAGAGAAGCTTTCTTTATACTGAAGTACATTATTCAGACTTCAGATAGAAAGATCTTGGCCCTTCAGCATCCACTATAGAGACTTCTGCTTTCAGGTTTGGAGGCATCATTTCATTCCCCAAATCATAACAAAACCAGAAAGAGTTAGAAAGGTACATTGCTTTCTCCCCTCCCTTTCTCTGCTCCAGTCACACAGTTCTGACTTTCTTCTCAGTATCAAATATAATTTAGTCATACTAAGCCTGACTTGTCACAGACTCCTAATGCCGTATCTATATACCTGCTAGAGACTTGAACAAATTGCTCACAAGCAAGACTAGCATCATTTGGAAGAAATGGAATTCAGTCATCAGCAGATTCAAATTAAGATATGACACATCATAGATACAGTATTTATTATTAAAAATTTAATGCATCTTCCTAAGCCCTTAAAATACATTTAGGGGAAAAAGCCATTTCAAGTCTTTAATAAAAATCACATTTAAGAGAGGCAGATCTGAATATCATTAATATTTCAAAAATTAAATCCCAAGTCTTTTAGATGCAGCTTTTCAGTGGGCAAGCTATCTCTAAAAACAGTAGGAGGAAAAAACGTGTGTGTATGCATGTGTGCTTGCTTGGGCAAATGAATGATATATTGTCATGACTTTGTTAGAGAAAAATATGTCACACCTCTTTCATGCACACCTGTTCTTATCAACTATTCATATTTCCCTACAGCATGTTGACATTGCAGTTCCTTGTTTCGTGGCAGACTGACATCCTTCTGTTTGCAAATAAGTAAAGAAACATTTTATACATAATTTTGAAATTGCTCAGTTATCACAGTCTTGGAAAAAAGGGAAAGATGCTAGTCAGCTCCCTTACTTTCTCCCAGGGCAAGGTTGCAGTGAAAAATCTACACTCCACAGCTTTCACCACCTCAACTCCTGCCGAAATAGAGCTACCTGAACTTAAATTACAACAGAGACTGTATTGTTAAGACTGACTAAGGGATGAGAGTATTTGAGAGATAGTTCACAAATGCACCTGGGTGATGTTGCAAAGATAAGGCCATGGCAGCTGAAGTGGCTGAGACAGCTCATGGAATCTATCTCTGTATACTTACGAATTCTGCTTGATTTTCTGAACTTCACCTCTGACCAAAACCTTCAGTGTGAATTAAATTTTTCATTTTATGGGAAAAAGCAGCCAGAGCCAGAGAGACTGAACAAGACCATTAACATTTGAATAACCTTGTCTTGCTAAAACAGGAGACACTGGTAGCCGCATCAGCTGGTAATAACCTTCTGCCTAAATCCTGGCAGAGGTCAGAGAGAAAAAAATAGAGGTGTTCAGAGCATTAGCAACTGTTTTTTATGAAGACATGGTTTCCTACATTTTGTTTAATAGCTCAAAGATTTAGCAGGAGATGAAGAAGTACAGGCAGCCTGTACTTCTCAGGTCCTTTGTATTTCAGTAAGATGGGAAAGGCTTTCACTTATAGCATGTAAGTAGAGTACAGTTTTCAAACATCCATATATTTGGAGGTTTTGCATTAATTTAACATTTAAAGACATTAATTTTCTGGGGTTTCATAGTGCTTTTCCCTCTGCTTAGTTCTCAGCTGTAAACTAGTGAGGCCCAAAGGTATGCATGAACTATCAGTGAAACTCAGTGATGCTTGGCATTGGCCTTGGGGCAAACATCTGAGGTTCTAGGGCGAGAGCCTGACTCCCAGAACTAAGCTTAGGAGCTAGACAGGATGATGATAACAATTTCTTCTGTATTAACATTGGGCAAAATTGTCTCCTGCTGTCCTTTGTGTGCCTAAGTCCCATACTCAAACACTGCAGAGGTCTTCAAAACTGACACTGAAATGTTGTCTCATGCCAGGTATGTCCCTCGCTTGTGCTGGTGGACTTTTATACAACCTACTAGCTGAGCAACCTTGCACCTAGGTTCACAATTCAGATTTAGCAGGTTTCTTAAAATCTGACTAAAGAGTCCTGTTCCTCTAAGGAGGAAAAAGGAAAGAAATTTGCATGCAGCTTGGTAGGACACTTATCTGGGGCGCCATGCTCTAATTCCTGTACCAAGTACAATGTAAGTATTTATGTAATTGAAACACTGAATATACGGAGCTAAAGGTAATCCCACCCAACAGCAGCAATAGACAAAAGTTAAGACATCTGTCTGGGAAATAGAAAAACAGTCTTTAAACTCAGAGTCCAAATACAAGTAGGAAAAATAGGGGTCTGAAGTTAAGTCTCCAAAATCCAAGGTTAGTCCATCCCTAAGGAAAAGTGAGTTACTGGATCTATGCATTCTGTGTTTCCTTTTGGAAAAGACTATCCTGAGTTTTAAAGTAAGAAAATAATTAAATATTTGGCACAGTGAGTGAAGACTGATTATTTTCTTCAGTCCCGAGTTCACAGGCTGTTCCTCAAAGATTCTTATTAGCTATTTTGGTTGGACTTGATGATCTTGCAGATCTTTTCCAACTTTAACAATTCTATGATTTTACGTGGCTCCCTGCTTAAAATGATATTTTGTCCTGTTGAGGACATTCCAATGGCTTATAACAGAGTTGCATAAGAAATTAACAAAAGCAGACATATCCACTAGACTGTGACTTAAATATCATCAGTTTGACTTCAAGCTTCAACAGAGATTTTTTGCATGATCTCAAAAAAAAAATCTATTTTCAATAGAAAACAATACCTGTTTAAATAAGCAGGGTCTCAGCAAAGCTGGGGCAAAATCATTACTCCAGGCTGATTCAGGTTTTCCCCTTTTATCATCATGAACAAACAGACAAGTGGAGTTGCACTTGAGGATGAGCCAAAAGCAGAGTAATATTGGTTTAAAATAACCCAAGATGATGTAGCAGTCCTGTCAGAAAAGTCTGGGCAGAGGTGTTGTTGTCTCCCACTCGAGTGTGAGGAGAACATTTGCAATTGGGATATCACATCTCAGTGGAATCTCATATATGTCACTCTAATGCAAATAGAAGAAAGTCCTGATGATAAGCACTGATATCAAGAAAAACAAAGTTAGGCTAAGATAGCTTTGGTGATCACGTATTTTCAGAGATAATTTGGTAACAATTCTAGGATTTTTTTTCAGGGGATATGATTTCATGAGAATGAAACTGGAACAAAAGAGTCGAGTGTCAGAAGGTGTTTATTACTCCATAGGTTGTAGGAAGCAAGGGCGAGGCACTCTTAAAGAGTCCTCAATAGAGACTTGGAGGTTTTGTGATTAAGAGAGGGAAGATTCAAGCTTAAAGGACAATGACACAGAAAATGTAGAAGCTGACAGCAAGATGATTAAGGGGTGAAATTTGATAGTTTTAACAAATGTCAAATGGGATTAGTTGGAAGATCCCGAAGATTTGCCTGCTACTTTCCTTTCTAATCCTAAGATTAGAAATACTGGCAAGCCAGTTAAAGTGGTCTTAGTAATGCCACCAGGTCTGCATCATGTCCAAGTTATATTGAAATCTAGACCTTGGTCTCCTAATTAAACCAAGAAACTAAGTAGCATATGGAGAAATTAAAGAAACAACACAGAGATTAGAAGGCGATGCACAGTCTTTTGCAAAAAATAAACGTGCTTTCAAATTACTGTTCATAACATAAACAGAACATTTTTAAACATTTTTGTGGTACATTTTTTTAAGAACTCCCATTGTCCCCATTTAGAATATTTTAAGTGTTTTCACTTGTTATTTGGACATGTATATGTGATATGATTCCACACAAGCATCTTGGAGAGTACTTTCCTGCTCCTTTTGAAAACGGAATGAGGAAACTGTATTTTTAAAATGAAATATCACTGAAAACTAAAAAATACAGGCAAAGGTGAGTGAGTGATTCACAGGGAAAAAAACTAGTTGAAATGTTTTCCCTTTTATTCTTGCTGTTGCAGACTAGATTTCATAACAAGCCTCAGGTTTATTGTCATTCAAAATTACTTGTGAATTTGTTTTGGACTGCTGAGCCTTTTGAATACCAGGTTTTGATATTTTTTACTCAACAGACAGTGAGAGGAAAGATTTTGCATATGTTATAGTGTGGTAGAGTGAGGCATAAGAAGCTTCTTGTTACTGTGAGCACATTTTATTTTCCATATGGAACTTGGGAAAAAAAACTTGTAATCAGACATGAAACAACAGATGACGACTCCATAGTCAGTCTGTTGTTTTTTATGAATGAGACAGTCGTCATGCAAACACACCAACCAGAGGAAGAGCCAAAACAATTGCACTAAGATTATGGTACAAGATCTTGCTTCCATGAGTGAACATAACAGAGGGTAGAGGAGGTAATACTGTGTAGAAATCTGGGCTACTGGGAAAGCAGCACTGGCCATATATTTACTGATTATTTTACAAGAAGACCAGAGACTGATACCTGGGACAATGGCTTCAGCTGGTTTGCACCCACCCTGCTTAAGCACGTTTGTCTTACTGAAAACTCAATTGAGTGGTAGAAAACAGAACAAGGGAACAAGCTGGGGATGATCTCAGGCCCATTGCTTGAAATGAGTGCCTTGTTCACTTACTTAGCAATACAAGTGTTCCCTTTAGATCATAACTGGAAGAAATAAGGCATAGGAAGTTCTGAGAAGGCCGCCCGAAAACGAAAATGTTCCCTCTTTCTTTGTGTGTCTGAGAGAGTAAAATTGTATCTGTAAATGAACATTGTAAATGAGAACCTCTTATACCAAGAGCAATAATGTAAAAAGTAATCTACCATATCAGGGGTCAGGTTGTGGTATTTTTGCATTTCTGGACCTTATTCTGGGTACTTTTAAGCAACAATTTTTTGTAAACAAAATACTGGGAGCAAGGGAGAAAACTGAGGGTGACTCAGTATGAAATATTTTAGTTGAGAGTTTTCTGTTGAAAACGGTTTCTCATGTCTAAAGCCTACGAGTCCTAGGTTACGACCCTGCCTGGGAAAGTTATGCCGTCTGTAAAGCTCTATTGGCTCTTTCCATTTCTTTCCACCTCTTTATCCCTTCCTATATATACTACTCCTTTCATCCAGCTTACTAGTGGATAGGAGGATAAGGACAGAAGTGTCAGAGCTTGGATGTTTTTTCCACCATGCACTATACAGCACTCCTACCATAACTCCTCACAGAGCATAACAGGGAAACGCAATTCTTCAAACACAGATAAATGAGGATGATTATTGCCAAAGAAGATATGAATGCCTGGAACTTTTTTAATTATTTCCCTGTGTGGATTCCATTAGTGACTAGAAAAGATGCCATGGCTTACCCACAGTAAAAGTCCCATAGCATTAAAAAAAAGCAGTGACTAGAATAGACTGGAATAGAAATATCTTGCCTCACCTTTGAAGTAGTGTTAGCCAGCTGACATGGGGTGTCCACATAAAGATTAAGTGTGAACTAGCTAGTGAGCTGGAAATAGACCATCTTTCAGGTGAATTCAGTGTCTCTGACAGAGCAGATTTGTACTGTATCTGCTTACAGTATTTGCAATTCATATTATGCAGGCCAGGGCAAATTGTAAAGCACATCTTGTACAACCAATCTGCAATCAAAATTCACTTCCACAGAAAATCCAAGCATTTCAGCTAAGAACACACTTTTTAGAGTGTTCTTGATAGTAAATTCTAAGCATTAAATTACCACAGCAAGCTTTCAGAAAATGGTGTTATGTTTGTATCCTAATTTAATTACTATTCATTTTTTGCTATTTGCTGAGCTATGATATCCAATCATTTCCCACTGTTACACATTTTACTTTGTACTTCACAATTTGGCAAGGCTAGCAGGATTAAGTAGTCCATCTAACGAAGAGATAGGTGTACTCTTCATTTCTGTATCGCAGAGGCATTAAAAAAGAATTAATACAAATAGGCAAAAAAGGAAGAGATCTTTGAATGCAAAACAATGTAAGAAACATTCATGATTTGGTAGTATGATATTATACTGATTTTGAGAATTAAATATTTCAATGAAATAAGTGATCATGGCTCCACTGTCTTGTACTGCAGGATCCTGCACTGAACCACTTCTGTAAATCGGTATATTGTGATTATACATAACTATTTTAAACCTCATATTCATTTCAAGAATATTCCTTCACTGATTTAGTCTCAGACATGTACTCAAAGCAACAGATTTATACCCTTATAATAAGTTCTCAGTCTAATACATTCAGTGCATTGTAACCAGATTTATTTTGTATTTTAATGCTCAGCATCAGTCATAACAGTTTGATTTGGAATTTGAACGGGAGCCACACATTCCCAACGGGATTCCATTGTTGGTTAATATTAATGTTCCCTTAAAATGCAGCAATACCCAGCTGTCTTTGTATTTATTCAATGTGAAAGCCCAGCCTTCCAAAAGATAGATTACGCTGATGTGACGCTACATCTTTTTGTCCTTAGGGTTTGGAAGCTGAACCTCAGAGCTGCCAGACAGATTTAGGAAATTTGATCTCACTGCTCAAGGCTGTGAGCCACAGGATGCTCATCACCCAAGCCAGCAGGAATTCACCTACACAGGTCAGCTGGTAGGAGCCCATGCGAACGAGAACACTGATCATTAATGTCACTCCAGAGATGTGAGAGCCTTCCTTGCTGGCAGAAATAGATTCCACTAGTACCAAGAGCATACTTTACTGATAGGAGAACTGAGATTTGTAGTGTGTCACAGGGGCAGTGGAGCAAGTTTAAATAGAATTCAATGGTGTCATTATTTGATAAAATAACTACTGAAATAAACCACAAAGATGTCACATGCTCTGGATGTCAAAATAAATTTAAAGCAAATCAAACTGATTCATGAGTTGCACATACTTTTTAAAAAGTTCAAATAGGAAGTTTTTACCTCCTTTAGCAGTTTGTAAAAGTGATAGGTGAGCAAGGACTTTCGATACCAGGTGATGCATTGCTTGATTGTATTATGACTAACATTCAAATAACATTTTAAACTGATCAGATCAGTTCAAAGATCTATTTCCATATCAGCGAAATAGAAGGAGATTGGAATCAAGGGTGACATACCCACACAGGACCTTTCTCCTAGAATTTTTCTGGGTGCTTTTTCAGGTACATACAACCACACTAAGAAGAAAAAGAGATAACAGATTTTGTTTTCCCTTCTGAGATTCACAATGACAAGGAATTCTCCCACTGGACACTATTAATAAATAAATTTGGGGTGACCTAGAGGACATAATAAAACATACAAATGTCAGCATCCCCTCAGCCAACACCAGTTTGACTGAGGAATCAGCACAGAAAGCCACTGAGGGTTCAGTGATATACAGTCACAACCTGTACCATTCTCACCATCCAACACTGCCTCCAGGAGGGTAGCACATCCAGAGAAGGAGGAGAAATAAAGACAGTTCATTAACAACAGATGGTACTCTCTTAGGTATTCTGCAGTTAAGGTGTTGTGGTTTTACACCATCAACCAAGCACCATGCAGCCACTCACTCACTCTCCTAGCAGCAGGATCAGGGAGAGAATTAGAAAAGTAAAAGTGTGAAAACTCATGGTTTGAGTTAAAGATAGTTCAATTGGTAAAGCAGAACCTGTGCACCCAAGCAAATTTAAACTTTAATTAGTTCACTGCTTCCCATGGGCAGGCAGGTGTTCAGCCATCTCCAGAAGGGCAGGGCCTCATCATGCCTAATGGTACATGAGGAAGCACACACAATGACTCCAAACATCCCCCCATTTCCTCCTACTTTCTCCCCGCTTTATACACTGAGCATGAAGTCATATGGTCCGGAATATCCCTTTGGTCAGTTGGGGTCACCTGTCCCAGCTGTGTTTCCTCCCAGCCTCCCTTGCACCCTCAACTTTCTTGCCAGCGTGGCCGTATGAAAAGCAGAAAAGGCCTTGGCTCTGCTTAAGCCTAGCTCAGCAATAACAAAAACACCTCTAAATTATCAATCCTGTGTTCAGCACAAATCCAAAACGGAGACCCATACCAACTGTGAAGAAAAGTAACTCTACCCCAGCCAAAACCAGCACTTAAGGCCACAGGGCACCAAGAAGTTTATGCCATAATTATTTTACATACTTGTATCACATAAAAGCAATGACACATCAAGGTTTTGTTTCTAGTTGTTTTGCAGCTGTAAACACAGGAATGCTGGCCAGCTGCTTCTAAGAGTGTCATGCTTCACCTAAGAAGAGCATAGATTAAAACAAAGATTACATAAAGATATTATAAATACTATATATTCCAGTGAAGTATCTCCTAATCATAAAAAAAAATCATGCCAAAGGACTCTATGAAGCTTAAAGAAAACCTTGTGATGTTTGCCAAATTTCTGGATGAAATATTTAGACTTATCAGTGAACAAGAGCATAGAAAACTCAAGAGTAGATAAGAATTGCATATTAAATGCAGCATTTTGCCTTCCACCTTCCAAGATGAGCATTTTCTCTGCTTTACTTAGTGCCATCTGTATAGAATATGGAATAATTCCAAAACTTGAGATCTACTGCCCAAAAGGCAGGTAGAAATTTGGATTGTAGATCAGAGTTAAGTGTTAGGTTAATTCTTCTGAGAACTCATGTTCAAAATGTACACCAGATTATCCACTGGGGATCTGCACATTTAATAATTCCACCTATTCACACACACAAGTCCCGCACATGCAAGACACATAGTGACTAATCTTAAACCCAGCTGTCTTGTTAAAGGATTCTGCTTGCTTGTCATATGTATTATCAGAACACAGTTTTATTTAGTAGGCAATCTTTTATACATTGACTGGTCTTGGCTGGACTGTCTATTTGAATTTCAAAATGGAAATACCTATCAGCATGATGATCAGGTGAGCAGGTTGCCGAAGATGTACGAACAACTTTAAACTATAATTGTTCAGATGTGCTAAGCTTTATTGGCCATTTACAGTACTGTCTACCTTTGTCAGGTATTTTGTGGCATAATTTACTTCTCCCAAATGTCTTCTTTCAATTAAGTGCTACCATTGTGAAGTTTTTTTTCTGGACTTCACTGCTTCTGCAGTAATATTTTCTCAAAGTGATGGATACAAAATTTGCACTGTGGGAATATTTCCAGTACAAAAACTGGCCAATAACTCCTATTATCCCAACAGCTTGAATATATACAACTGTACCAGACCACACTACATATGCTCTGTAAAAGCAAGGACCCATTCACGTTGTTCCGCTTGCTCCCATGGCTAGCATTGATGAAAATCAGCAAGAGTTTCAAGTTCATTGGGTTCTTTTTTAGCAGTCTCCTAAATTCTTTCAAAGCAGTAATGTGCTTTCGCACTTTTAAATTAACATTAAAAAATAGAGAAGGCTCAATTTTATTGCAACATGATTAAAAAAGGTTCTGTTGTAAGTCATCTGAAAAAGCTCAGAGAATGGCCGTCTCATTCATCTTTTGCGTTCTTCAGAGTTTATATTTTATTCATAGTCTTAGGATTACAAAGCGTATTTCCACTGCCCTAGGGACATACATAAACTATCTACCTTAGAATTCTGGTACTGAACTATTAAGGAGTTTCACTGGAGTTTCACTCAAATAGTGACTTTTCAAGAGAAAACTGGGTGCAGTCTGTTGGAGTTGACAGTGCTTGTGCTGTCTAGACTGGTATGATTTCCCCTAGGAGAACAAGCAACAGCTAAACCTCAGTATGCTCTTTCCTGGGCAATCTTAAGTGCCATCTGTTTGTGTTGTCATAGCAAAACACAGGTCCAGGCTGGTGGTCAGATGTGTCACCTAATTCATACTCAGCAGGAATCACAGTGCCTACAGTTCTATAGTCACACATGGAAAAGGAATGGTGCTGACCAGAAGCAAGAAAGTAGTGGGTGGAGAATTCTTCACGGTTTTGTTAGGAAGGGGCCACAATAGCTCATCTATTTTAATGTTTTTATGTTACTATTGAAACAAAGTAGCAGCTTCAGTCATTCCCATCTTTGTCATATTTACTACTCACACAAAAGCTGCACAAAAAGCCACTAGTTATAACTTCTATCAGTTAAGTATTTTCAACTGAGCTTGTAAAAAAAATCCTCAGAAACAATAGTGATTTGAGGATTTGAAAGAAAAAAGCATTTACTCAGGCACTTTACAAAAGAGCTTGCTGGTAGTGTCAGCTGGCAGGGCACAGCAATGGCCACTAGCTTTTATGTCTGCTTTGCCAAATGGACTTTGTTATAATACAATTCTCATCTATGCAATTACTATAAGAGGAACTGAGTGCTCCTTTTTTTGAGTGCTCCTTTTACCTTCCTGAATAAAATATTTTTCATAATACTAGTGGCACTCCGATTATGAAAACATGAATTTGTATTTATTAGGACAAGCTGAAAAATTGATTTCTTATGTGAGTATTAGCCAAAAGCCCTAACAACGGAACCTGTCTCTAAGGCAAATCCCTTCAACACCAAGTTTTCTGCAAATTCCCATTGCTATTATTATTAGCAACAAAGCAAACAATTTCAGTGGCGTATCAGTGTATTCAAAAACAGGCTAGAGGTGTTGGTTTGTATTTATCTATCTTGCTAAGTATCCATCAAAATGAAAGGGGAAATATGGCTGATAAGCTTTTATTCAGTTCAGTTAAATGAGACACTCTTGCATGTCTTGTTTTAGCATATTCCTCCTCTTCCTTTCCTCTCCTCAGTGAGAATGTTTAACCTCCACTGAGCTGCATTTCTTTTCCAATTTCCAACTTATTCACCACATACCTTATAACATAAGTTGTTTACTTAGGCTAATGTTAATGGCACTTGATGAGGTATCATCTCACCATGAAAACTATTACTGTTAGATAAAACAGGGCCAGCTGGCCCTGCTTGTCCATGCTACCAAACTGCCAGGTCATCCTTTAATTTATTTTTTTACTGTTCTGCCTACAATACACATCCCTGGCAGAGGATGGTAGTGCTCAGCAGTATCATGTGGGCCAGTCTGTAAAACCGGATCATGAAGCTTGAGGTTATCCCTTGGACTCCTTCTCACAGTAGTAAAGGCATAGCCACATTGGCTCAGCCTCTTTAACTTCAGTGAGGACATATTTAATTTTGATGTACCTTCGGTTGCAAGGAGGACCAGTGCTGCTAAAATAATGTCTAAGTATTGCCTAAATCAGCTATGTGCTTTTAAGGACTTTAAGGGATTCAGTTGAGTCAGTCACCTTAAGAAAAGGGAGATATCCCAAAGAGGAGGAATTTTGCCAAAATTTTGGGCTAGGAAAATTATCAGTTACAGTTTAGAAAGTTTATATTTGGGAGTACTGGGAAAATTTTTCATTACACTGACCAGAGTCAGAGTAAGTCTGGATTTTAATATTAGCTTCCTGGATGGAGCAGAAAACAATTTTTAGAAATATTACAGAGAAATAATCTGCAAATTTCTTCTATAACTCTGTTAATGGGGATGGAGCAGAAAACAATTTTTAGAAATATTACAGAGAAATAATCTGCAAATTTCTTCTATAACTCTGTTAATGGGGAAATAGCTGCAGGCAAGGCAGTGGCGTTTCCATGCTATTCCCTGCTATTTCAGTAGAGACATTCCTTTAGTAAAGGACTGGAAGGCCTTTTTTGCAGTATTGTGCTCGAGCTGGCAGACAGACATTCACAATGAGATGTGAGAAAGACAATCTGGAGTTTGAGATGAGGCAGGGAAAAACAAATGGAACAGGATAAGATCTATGAACTGTCAAGGCTGAAGGAGAAGCCGACTGTGATGTTGTGGATTTTGGTGCTTAAAGACTGGATGAAGATGGGAAAATCAAAGAGAAACCCTTGAAAAACACCAAAATCTGAGGGTTCAGGAAAGCCCACCAAGGAATGGAACTGCTCAAGAAACAATTTGTTCACCCCGGAAGCCATCCAGGAGTGCAAACAAAGGAAAGAGATAGTGAAGGACAGTGAGAGTCAAGAAGGAAATGGAGCATTGCTTCCATCAGCTGGGTGAAAAAGAGCTTTGGTGAAAGTAGGATTTGTCAAGTCTGTTAAGTTCACTAATAGGTCTTAATGGTCCTGACCATCTTAACCTTGTAAAGGCTTAAAAGCTGGCCCTGACCATCCTGGACCCCTGCTGTGGTCCAGAAGTTCCAGGTAGATTCATGCCTGGGTACCCAGACCTGCCTGAGTTATGCTGCAGGTAGGCTGGTCTCCAGTCTTGCCTTCTGCTGTTCCTGACTAAATGTCCTGGACAGCCTCACGGCCTGACTTGTTACCTGGCCTTGACTGAAGAAGTGATATTCATTGCTTACTTTCATTTGACTTCTAAGTATAGCTACCATTGACAGGGTAATTCTGCTTTTCTGTTGTAGACTAGGATATATATCCTGAATCTTCGTTGCTTCTGGTGCAGTCACCCAGAAACTGAACCAAGGTGCATTCGATTCGAAGGAAAAAAAACAACAAAAAACCTCCATGACTGGCTTTGCCCAAAATTATTGAAATATGTAACACATAAAAGCACAAAGCCATTGATAGTGTTCTAGGTTTGCTTACAGGAGGAGGAGCCCAGAACCTGCAAGTGTAGCTAAATTGCTATTCCATACCATACACATCAGTGCTGGAGGATGTGGTCTTGCTTTTTGTCAGGAATAACGGCACGTCTGTGACAAGCTGCAGGAATGGCCACCATCTTGCCTTTGTCTAAGTGGCCACACAAAACTAAGTCAAGGTGGTGAACACCTTCTGTGTGTAAACCATGTTTTCTTTTGTATACTTTTGTTATTAATATTGCTGCTGTTACTATGCCATTCTTATTCCATTGCTGTTTGCTTTCGGTAAATCGTTGTCTCAACACACAGTCTCTGCCTTTGTCCCTCTCTCACTGGAGGGGGCGGGGGAAAGGGAGTGGCTTATTTGGGTTCCGTTTCCAGCTGGTTTTAAACCACCACAGTTTTTACTACTTTTAACATTCTACTGGGCTAGGAACAGAACAGTTTTTAAAGTTTCACTAAAAGTTTCTGTGACTCTTGAGCTCATGGTCATTTATTTACTTGAAATGACCTTGGCTTTACTATCTGTTCTTTACAATAAACAGTGAGGTGAAGTTCACAAGATGTTGTTATAGATATTAGTAAATCTGCCTAGGCTGTGAATGACAAATCCATCTGGGATGGTACATTTTAGTGGAAAAAGCCTTAACACTCTTCAGCAAGGATCTGTACTGATCCCCATTTTTCAGTTCCTAATGGACTATAAATGTAGTGTGAAGTACTGAGTTAATATAAAGTGGTTTTATCAAAATGGCAGAAGTCCACTTGTGTTACGAAAGTTCCCTTTTCAAATTAAAAAAAGATATGTTTTTAAGTTCAAAAATAATGACAGGTAAAAAATTTTTTCTAACAATTTTCATAGAGAAACAATAGAAAAATATGGTCAACAACCGGTGTAAGCTTTGAGGCAAAGTCTAAGAATAAGAGCCATGGAACAGCAAATTTGCATTTCCTTATTATTTTACTACATTTATGACTATTTAATCTGAAAGTATTTTTTCATTTTTATCAGGTAGAAGAATTAAAAATTTCAGTTAAGCTTTCATACAAACTTTATAGTCACTAAAGAAAAGATACTTGACAGAAGCAAAACTTGAATCAGTATTACAGATATAAACACTGAATTTTACATCAGTCAAAACTGATTTATTCTAGTCACTCATTTTTCAAGCTAACAAGAAACTACAATCACTACAACAAGATTTTAAAAGCTGGTACTTAATGCATAAATCTATACGCCTCTCTAGCATGTTTTTCAAAACTGGTCATATCTGTAGTCTGTGACTCATTACATAGGCAATCAAGGACCAGACCCAGGAACAAAATTAAATACTTTGGTCATACATGTGTTTCTTGAGATCATCAACAGAACTCCTTCTTTAAACAGTGGAGACAGGCAAATATCTAACACAGCTGGGCCCTTACCTTAGGGGGAAATGAACCACCTTCTGACCAAGTCTAGCAGAAACCTATATATGGCTGCTTTTAAACAATCTGAATCTTACCTGTAAAGTTCTTAACTAAAATAAAGTTATTTTTTCTGAGCTCAGCTTCTAGGAGGACCTAGTTGAAGCTAAAAAGTAGTTTCACAGATTTGTTAGGATATTAAGGCTTTCCTTCACAAAAAAAGGTAGTACAGAAGTGTGCAGAGCTAAAAGTGATAGATTACTGATGTAGAACTCAAATGGAAAATGCCTGAGTTACACACCCTGTCAAAAAACTCCCTAATGTCATCACCTATTCCAGAAATACTCAAATGTGAAGGAGAACTGAGGTGAGGGGAGGCTAAGTTACCGTTTTTTAAAACCGGTAATTTTAAACTCAAGAAAGACATGAAGAATATTGTTACCCTAATAGCTCAGTCCAAACTAGAAATTATACTGTGAATTCTAGAACTAAGAGCTCAGAATTTATGCTTTTTCAGCAGCAGTGATTTTTATAAATGGTCATTATAGTATGAGTGCAGAAAAAGGGAATTCATGACCATGCACTGTTGAATAAGGACCAAATATTCCTGCTTGGTTATCAAGGCACAGGCAGGACATTGTGACAGTTCTTTCAGGGGCAGACATAGTTATGCCAATGTTATGCCCCTAAAACAAGTGCTTGGAGATTTACGGCTTGAATCCACTTGAAACTCAAGCTGACCTCTGTGCCAAATACCCCAGCGTAAATATTAACCCAGGACTCCAGAATCTATACTATGTGTTAGTGAGCTGGAAGGTAAAGTTTAAGTTGTTGATTTTGACAAAGAGCCATAAATTAGTTTAGGACCTCACAGAGTCCATGTTCACCAGCCCAGATAAATAAACAGCCAACAGCCTGTTTGACAGGCAGTCTTTAAATTGACTTGATTTTCAAATAAAAAACCTTAACCCTCGACTGAGCCACAAAAGAACAAAGCCTGCTGCTCCTGCTAGTCCTTGTAAGTCTTATTTCACACCAGACTGCATCTAAGGGGCTACTTATATCTTTCAGCTTGGAATTATTCTAGTTGATCTCTGGTACCTTAATGGTATTTTAAGGAAACAATGATAAGGCAGCTGCTTTTGTAGATCCTTAAGTACTATTGTAAAACTCCTCCATCTTTTTCATCACTATTCACCTCTCCATGAAACAAAAGACACTTCAACAGCCATAAGTCTTGTGATTTCCTGAGATAAGGCAACAATTGCTTGAGTAGTCCAGAAGCAGAGACAGTTATAAATAAAGTACTGCCATAATTTTTATCAAGGCGGTATAGGCAGAATAAGCAGAGCAATCTCCAGCAGATGCTACTTGAGAGTTTCAACTGCCCAGGTGACAATGAGGCACTCTTTTAATGTTTCATTGTGATCCTCTGGAAGAAGCTCTTGGCTCAAATAATAGCTATCATTCTCAAGATCACCTCCTTTGAAAATACCTGTGTGAAAAATCTTTGGTAAAGTCTTCATTTTCAAGAATTAAAGCATTAAAAAAATATGCACAGAGTATGTCTGCATGGGCAGCTTACCTTCGCTGAAGTGTTTTGCTCACCACTAAACACACTTAAGGTGGCTGTGACTGCTCCAAACAAATGTCAACATAAACTGCTTAAACACCAATTCAATGTTAGATAAAGAAAATGAATGTGATTTTTTTTTTAGTTCTCCTCCTCCTATCCTAAATCTGAGACCACTTTTTCTAATTCCAGTAACACTTTTTCACTTTTCCCTCTTCAAATTTTGCACTATTTGAAGTCACGAAAAGAAACTATATACTGTGATTATGACTGAATTTAACCTAGGGAAAAATACACCAAAGTAGTCTTCCTTTAAAAAAAAAAAAATTGAAAACTTGCAAATAATATGTTTCTTTTAAAACCATTATTTCTGTACCAAAAAGTGATAGGAGCACAGGAATTGCATACTGACAGGTAACCACTGTGCACCACTACCAGCAATCAGCTGGTAAAAGTCATCAATAAAAATCGGATCCTCTTAATTAAATGTTCAACGTACTTAAAGAGAGATCAGCAAATATAAGGAATAAATGGCAGCACTCCAGAAAAAGCGAGCTGCCAAATAACAATCATAGCTTGGTTGAAAAGTATAAATGAAAAGGATACTCTTGGAGCAAACCGAGAGGCAAGAAATCCAAAGAATCGTAGAATTGTCAAGGTTGAAAAACATCTTTAGGATCACTGACTTCAACTGTTAGCCCAGCACCATCATGTTCACAACTAAACCGTGTCTCCAAGGGCCACATCCACAAAATTTTTTAACATTTCCAGAGATTCTATCTCCACCACTTCCCTGAATAACCTGTTCCAATGCCTGACCACCCCTTCAGTGAAGAAATTTTTCTAACATCCAATCCTGATCCATCTTGAGGTCATTTCTTCTTGTCCTGTTCCTTTTTACCTGGGAGAAGAGACAAAGCTTCACCTCACCACAATCTCCTTTCAGGTAGTTGTAAAGAGCAATAATGTCTCCCTTCTGGAGCCTCCTTTTCCAAAGGTTAAACAACCCCAGCTCCCTCAACTGCTTCTCATTAGTCTTGTGCTCCAGACCCTTCACCAGCTCCATTGCCCTTCTCTGGACACACTCCAGCCCCTCAATGGCTCTCTTGGAATGAGAGGCCCAAAACTGAACACAGGATTTGAGGTGTGACCTCACCATTGCTGGATACAGGGGGACAATCACTGCCCTGGCCCTGCTGGCCACACTCTTGCTGATACAGGCCAGGATGCCATTGGCCTTCTTAGCCACATGGGCACACTGATGGCTCATGTTCAGCTGCTGTTGACCAGCACTCTCAAGTCCTTTTCTTCTGGGCAGCTTTCCAGGGACTCTTCCCCCAGCCTGTAGCACTGCATGAGGTTGTTGACTCAAGTGCAGCACTTTGCCTGGTGGAACATCACACAACTGGCCTCAGCCTGTCTTGATGCCTTCGCAGAGCCTTCCTGTCCTCCGCAGATCAACACTCCGACCCTGCTTGTTATTGTTTGCAAACTTGCTGAAGATGTACTTGATCCTCTTGTCCATGTCGTCAGTAAAGATACTAAGCAAAGCTGTCCCAAATGCAAATATAAAGAGAGAAAATAAGAATTTCAAGAACCACTTCCCTTCAATGCACTGCTTCTGAGCAGCAAATTAACTTTGCTTTAATCCTACCACCCCAAGACACAGTATTTGGCCTCTAAAGGATCTGAGGATTTTTTCTAACTCCCTCAGGTACTCAGATTGCCTTAAGGAAAGTGAAGGGATAGCAAGGCCTATGAAGGAGAAATGGTCATTATAATTAAATTTTTTCCCATGATGGGTCTGTGCTTATTGTGGGAACCCAAAGGGATCTCCCACCCATGGCCCTACATGCCCTGTTTGTAATCTCAGAGAAAAGCTCACAAAGCAGATCAGAAGAGGATTGTTACGGATAGAGGAATCCCTGGAGAGAGCACACTCCAGACCCCATAGGGAGTTACTACTCCAGCAGAGAGGAGATCCTCAAAAAGATTATTTTAACAAAGAGGTCATTTTTCAGCTGATGTAAGTGAAGACCTAGCAAGGTCCCTAATTAGTCCAATAAAGAGAAGACACAAATGCAAGTCCTGTTTCATGTCAGCCAAAGGATGCATTATTCCCAGAGGAGAGGTAACATGGTTTCTATCAATATTTCTGTGGTTTTGACTTAAATAAGAAGTTGCTTTTTCTGAGCCAAGGTATTGTTCTTCTTCATTGTTCTTGGTGGCTTTTGAATAATTGTTCTCTTTGTGAAAAACTAATTACTTGTCGCAAGAGGTGCTATATTCTGTAATTGACAACACACACCCCAACAGGGAAAAGGAAGCAAAGGAACCCTTTTGTATGGAAAAAAAATGGTCTTAGTTCACAATAGTATAAAATGCACTCATTCTCCCACCCCATAGTCAAGTAGGAAATAACAATGAAATACAGTTTTTTCTAAGATGTAGCATCTGGTTTTTGTATATAATCCTTGAAAGATTTCCAAATGCCCTTAAAGGAGTCCTAAATCTTCTACAAATTTGAGTCTTCCATAAATACTCTTGTTTCTTTATCTATGTGATGTTTTCTTATAATGGACTGGTCTCAGTAAGAATTTCCATTTGTCTTTGGCTTGGGCAGGAGGAGATGAAAGAAGGCAAGAGGAAAGGGGAAGTTGCTAAACAGAAAGAGAAGAAAATAAATTTGTATATATATGTTCTGGGTTTTTTTAATTTAGCAAAAAAAAATCGTAGGCGTATGATGGCTTTCATTGTATTTATATGGCTTTCACAAGAGATTCAACCATTGTTCCAGTATTTTATGCAGAAGTTTCCCCCCGTGCTAGAAGACATGAACCACAAAGACAATAAGCCATGTTGGCTCATGTCATCTGAAGCAACTATCACTGGATCCAGCCTCACCCTGGCATTACACCTTGAGGAGTAAATTTACTCCGTGCAAGGTAAATGTAGATAACTACCTCATTTGAATTGTGGAATCTCCCACTGAATTTTCAAAAGGAAGGCAGCATGGTATGAGAACATATTTCAAGATCAGAATTTGTTTAATTATTTATCTCAGAACTCTGCATGCCTTCAGGCAGGTTGTTTTTTTTCTCTCTGAATAAAGCTAAACAAGATCCTATCACACAAAGAGAGAATGTTACTTGAATTAGGCTTAAATGAGCTTTCAGCTATTGACTTGCATTAGTGATTTCATGAGTTTCCTCACAAATACAATGCTAACTACAGGTTCAAACATGGAACACTGTTCAGATTGAGGGGAGAAGTTCACTTAGGCACAGATCTACTTCTGACAGGTCTGTAATCAGAATTTGGGTAATAAAACATAAAGTATCTTTTGGGGAGAAAGGCAGCTAGTAAAGAAAAATCAGAAACAGCGAGACTCTTTCAAATGATGGTATTTGCTTACTAAT
>VZTE01002171.1:889448-935547 GCA_013397775.1 Eulacestoma nigropectus
CCCCCCCCCCCCCCATATTCTGTATCTCCTCTTTTGCCTACTAATGAAGTAAACTGCATAATAGGCAGTTCCTAGGAGGCTAGGAGCTGGAATACATGCACCAAGCAGCAGAGTACTGCCTTGAATTTCAACCTCATTTTATGGTATTTCCATGGGAGAAATTACTAATGGATACACACTGGTGGATGCCTTAGGTCTATCCCTTCCGTTACCTAAGGCATGACCCAGGAGAACAACCTTGTAGGTAGTGGCAGTACAGTGTGGAAATAGCTTTCCCTAAGGAAAGCTCGCTAACAAAAGGCCTCTCTGGATGTGTTGCTAGAGGGATGACAACATATGCCGTTATGGAAGAAGCCTCTAATGAGAGCCAATAATGCCTTACACAACAAGAAAAGTGACCTCAGGTCTTTACCTTGTCTTTGCTGTTTCAGATATCCATTCAGTGATTATGAAATAATTGCAGCTAAAAAACATTTCCATTAAAATAACCAGATGAAATTTTACAATATTACTCCTCCACGTTGTAACAAACAGTAGGGAATAGTTATACTATTGGCAGTGGAGGCATTTCTTAGATGTTCCTTCAGCATGTTTGCACAAGCAGTATAAAATCATAGCCAGCACTTTGGAAAGCTTTTTGTTTCGTTCATGAGAAGAGAACATGCTGGTCCAGTTTTCTCTAAATGTGCAGCACTTAAAAAAGCTGAATTTCTAGGACTGCCATTTAAGCATTATTTCTCTATACAAACTCTGCACTGATGACTGGTCATCTCTATTCAGAGACTACACAGCGAGAATGTTATGCAGCTTGCTTTCACCTTAGTTTTTTTGCCAAATGGTAAAGACCACATACCAAGAAATCCATGCGAAAGCCTCAGTGCCAGTGTGAAACGTCTCTCACATTGCAGTCTTGCATTTTGATGCAGGATATGTAAAGCCATCCCAATTTTCTCTAACTTTTTTAGACTCTGCATGTGTTGAAATCTCACAGTATTTGCAAATTTCAAAGTAAGCCTTGAAAAATGAGTAATGCGTACATTTTGGTATCACACCCTACCCATTCCTTTCAGACACATACTTTTTTGTCTGGTTAGTTTTTGCTCTCCACCCAAAAAGTCTGCTGTTGCTAAGATCATAGTAATTGCATGTCAGTGACAGTATATTACAACTTAACTGGTCAGAAAACAGGAACAAATTCTATGGGTCTGGCAAAAAAAAAATTCACTTTGAATCTTTTAAAAGAAATCTTATGAAAGCTTGCACAGAAGATCATATTGGAGCATTTGAAATTTGCTATTCATATTGTGGTTTTATTAATAAAGTACAAATTTTTAATCATTAAATCTTTCTATATAAAATTATGCTAAATCAGAAGACTGTTTCATTTTAACCCTTTAAACTAAGAAAACAGAATAATCTAGCATTTTTAAAGGTACCTTGCTTCATTTAAAAGTTAACTTGTGCAAATTTATCCAATTAAAATACTCTAGAGAATCTTTGTCTTGCAATTGTCAGTGGAAGAGATCTAAGAGAGAGACAGAATTTCCTCTCTGTAAAAGTTATTGATCCTGGCTCTGCAATAGTCTAACTATACTCCATAGCTTCAAGCTCAGAGGTGGTTTATACTTTTGTCTTCGGGAGCATGGCCTGAATTTGCTTGCCTTTGCCTAAAAAACAGGATTTAAATCAAATTTCATGTGTTTTCTTCAGAAATATTCTGCGCTCTAAGAGAACGCGCTGAGGTACTACCAAGCTCTCGGAAAACACTGGGTGGGGATGGGGCTGGGGTACCTCCAAGTATGAAATTAAATCAATGGAAGTGGAAACATTCCATTAAGTTCAATTCACACAGCATCTCCCATAAGAATGTTACTTTGGCTGTCCAGTTCTTCCATACAGACCCTTTAGCAGTGAGTGCATCAGAGTGGCTGTCATTCACTTCCCAGAATGTCAGCATAGGCTGTTTCCTGCCTCATCCAGGAATTTTTAGTCTAGAAAAGCCCAGTTCCCGTGAAGTGCTCTGCCCACATCAGGGGCAGTGGAGCCTTTGGCTGCCCAACAGCGCTTCACTCTCACATCAGTAACTAAGGCTGCCATTCAACAAGCAGTCTGTGTATTGCTCCAAGGCTCTGAGGCTCCCACTCACTCCTTTACTTGCAGGAAGGAGTGCCAGAAATAACAATTCAGCTAGCAAAAAGAAATTTTTCAACTCAAAGATTTACAAAATCCAAGTGCTTCAAGACTGCTTGCTTTTTTTTCTGCCTCTGTGCAGATACTCTTTTCCCAAAAGAAGTCATAGTCCATGTCATGCCCACAGGTAAAGAGACATTCTTTTCAACCACTTCATTTTATTTAAGTCAATTAATCAACCTGCTCAGTCTGAATAAAAAAGATAAATCTGCAAGGTAACCTGAAAAACAGAAGAAAACCTGTTCAAATTGAGATATTTTTGCGACTTCTAATGCAAACCTCGTTCTCCTGGTCTGAGATATTTTTCTGTTCCTCCCAGGCAATCCCAGTAACAGCTGTGATCCTTGGGCATTGGTAGCTGCAGAGTGCTGCAAAGATAGATACATGATTTCAACTCGCTTTTCACTCCACTGGCTCCGAGAAATGGGCAGGCTGCCAGAGAAGTGACTTATGTTAAAAAAAAAGGGCTCCTTGTATCACTTGTATCCTGTGACTTCATGCTGGACACAGTAGATTTAGGGAAATGTCAGTGGTCCTGGTAGGTTTTCCAACAAAGAAAGGAATAAAAAAAGTGTCCTTTCCCTCATGTCTACCTGTACACTAAAGCTAATTTTCCATAATTCTTGGAATATTGGGAAAGTTCCAGATGGCTGAAAGGAAAAATTATGCTGTGACAATATCTTAAAAGGATTAATGAAACCGGAGTCCACAATAAGGCTGTCAGCAGGACTGCAGTTCGTGGTAAAATGAATCTTAAAAGGATTAATGAAACCGGAGTCCACAATAAGGCTGTCAGCAGGACTGCAGTTCGTGGTAAAATGAATCTTAAAAGGATTAATGAAACCGGAGTCCACAATAAGGCTGTCAGCAGGACTGCAGTTCGTGGTAAAATGAATCTTAAAAGGATTAATGAAACCGGAGTCCACAATAAGGCTGTCAGCAGGACTGCAGTTCGTGGTAAAATGAAACAGGAAAAGAGAGAAGTTGATTAATACTACATTAAAGGAGCATAATGTAATTAATGCCAGTTGCCGTAGATTTATGGAAAATTTGCTTTGTCAGAGAAAATGTCTTATCTTTTTTGATGAGGGTACAAATCTGACTCATGAAAGTAATAGCGATAATGTAATATACTTAGATTTCTGTAAGGCATTTGACTTAGTACTACATAATATTTTGATCAGGAAACTCAAATGATGTAAAATCAATATAACAGACACAACATTAAATGAATTAAGAGCTGGCTAACTGATAGGTTTCAAAATGTAATTGTAAACAGGCACTCACTTCCATACAGGAGTGTTACTGATGAAGTCCTGCACAGATTGCTTTTTGGACCTTTCAGGAACCTGGTCAGGAAAAAAAAAGAAAACAACTAAAAATCATTGCTGATCAAATTTGCAGATGACAAGAAGATTGGTTCTCTGAGAAATAATGAAGAGGAAAGGTCAGAGGCACAGAGCCACCTCAATCTCGTAGTAAAATAGATGGAAGCAAAGGATATATGCTCTGGTTCACACATAAAGCTTTAGAAACAAAGACAATGAGCTTTATAGATTTATGACATTTTTACTCTTTTCCAAGTGTTAAACTTCACATTTTAATTAGACCATTAAAATGTGAAACTGGAAGATCTAAGCCACATCCTGCTATATACAAGTGAGAGGCATGAGTTCTGGCGGCATCAGGTTACAGTAATACCTTTTTGCATGACTCAATGTTTAAATATAAGTTGATTTTTACATAAACTTATTTAACTTTTAACTTCCTTGGGAGTAGAGGGGAGAAAAACACCTTCCCATGCAGAGACCTTTTTTATCCTGAAGTAGGTGTCAATCTTTCTAATAAATTCAAAATGGAGCTGTCAGCTCTGAAACTACTTTATAGGAAAAAAAATGCTGTGACACAATTCTCAACCAGGTGTGAGTTTTACTGGAAAAAGAAAAGGATTCAGTTAAAAAAAGTTACCAATAAAAACTCATTAGAGATGTGCATCAGGGTAGAAATAAGTTGTAGTATTAAAATATTCAGAGGCTATTTGCAATAAATATTCAGGAAACTAATGGAAAAGGAATAAGTTTAATAAGCTTCAACTCTAAGGAAATTAAAGTAAGTGGTCAAGATGTGAAATAATAAGGAAGTTATGCTACTTCCTAGTCCTGTTATACATGTGACAAAACCAGATCATTAGAGGTAGAAAATTACTTTGACATGCTACAATTACTTTCTAAACTCTTTGCTGCCTAACGTGATGGACTAATTAGTAGAAGTGATAAGAAATTCCCTGTTGGCCACCTCCAGAGAGACACTCCCTTTCTGCAGTCTCTGGCAGGGCTAGAGAGAGGCTGCCAGACCCATCACCTCCTGGTTTGCACCCCGTGTTCGCAACATCATGCCTGGCCAGCTGAAAGACAGTCAGGGTGTTGAAAGCTTGAGCAGCCCTGAAATTCATGAATTTGTTTAAACCCACTTGCAGAATATAATTTAGAAATTATCTGGACAGGCTAGATCTTTTTCTCTATTTTCTTCTCCCTTTCACCCCAAATGAAAGCATTATGTTTTGTTTCACAGAGAAACAGGAAATTGGAGATACCACAACAAATTTAAACCCAAATTTTACACCTCCATTGCCACTTTAGAGTGGACAAATGACTTTTTGCAGTACAATAAAAGATAATCCATTGATTAGATTCTAATGTTATCCTAATCCAGCTGTGGTTCCATAGTATTAGTGACTGCACTTCCCGAGCCAGACTACAGTTTTATCTGAGTAGACTAAAAGGTTAAAACTGAATTATCATAATCCCGTCCTTATTTTGTCCTTAATCAGCACAGGTAAATGCTACAATAGGATCCCACATTAATATAGCAGACTTTTTTACTTTTCAAATTGTTGCAGGGCTTTCTTACACTGGGAATTACTCATTGTCTGCAGTAGAGATCTTTTTAAAAAAAGGTCACTGCCTGCTACCAGAGGTAGTTCAGGTACACTTTTCCATGATCATCGTCAGGATAGAGAAGAAGATTTTTTCAGCTCTTACATAGCATGCCATTCTGTGCCTTCAGAATGTGGGACAGGGTGAGGAACACTAAGATGAAGATCTTGGCAGCTGAGTACATTCAAACTGAGATTTTCTGGAAGCTCCTGAAACACAGATATATGTATATCTGGATTTTAGGAGGCATACATTAACAATGTACTTCTGCAGCAAGTCACTGTGTAGGTGTTTCAGGAGTTTTCAGGGTTTCTCAGACAAGCCCTTTATTAAAGAACTTGGCCAGGCTTTGTAATTTCAGGTTGCCAGCTAACTTGGGAAAACATTGTATGAGTTTACATTTGGCTCATATTTTCAAAAGCTCTCCACAAGTGTCAGAAGCAGAAGCCTTTTAGTTTTTTTTTTTTTAAGGGAGAAAGAGGTTCTTGAAAGCAGTTTGTTCAGATCTAACTCTGTGAATGAAGAAAATGGAGGCATTTTGTTAGGATGCAGCTGAATTTTAGTCATAGTACACCTTGGAAATGCACATTCTTAATCTTGGTGACTTATGCCTTCTTCTCATCTGAATGAGCATTCAGTCCAGAATGAGACAAAATACTTAACAACCTGAAACACCGAAGCATAAATGTTCAAACAGACCTGCTGCTTTTGTCCGCCAGGCTTTCTTTGGCAAGCTTGGGAAAGTACTTTTCCTTTGAGATCATCTATTGCTGTTTTGATTAACAGATACTTCCATACATAACTTAGTACTAACCTCTCCATCATAAAATTAGTGTAATCCTTAGAAATATGCAATTGAAATTGTTATGAAATTTCCAGCAGTGACATTACAGATGTTTTATTTGACTGAGGGGATAGTTTAAACTAGCTTTGCTGCTGAAGAAAATGTTCCTGCAACTACAACTTAACATGTTACAGAGCAAAATTCTGAAGAACTTAGAAAAATAAGTATTTTAAAGACAGATTCTGGAGACTCTCAGGCTCTCAAAATTAAGTTAATAACAATGACCTTATATTTCTCTTTTCTGTATAAAAATGAAAAAATCAATCAAGCCTAAAAGATTATATACTCTGAATATGCATGAAGAAAATGGAGACTCTCATTATCCTAAGGGACAAAACCTAATCATACATCCTCTGTTGAAAGCTCAGAGGGTCTACTGGGAGCCCAGTCTTCGCATATGTAACACTTGCAAGCCTCTAGAGCCTAAGCTGCGTCTAGAAGCCCTTAAATCCCTGTGGCTTACTCCCAAAGAGTACATCCTCCGTCTTGCATATCCCCTGAGATCCAAACCGGGACAATCAGGGACTTAAAACGCAGTTGCACATCCCACAGCAAAGTACAGACTTGTCAGATTCTTCTCACATGCCACAAATAGGAGCCTTACATGTTAGCCCTTTAGTAGATATGTATGCATATATACAGAAGCTTTGGAAGAAATTGAGACATAGCTCCTTTTAGTTAAAGGACAAATTATAAATTGTTACTGATGATTATGAATCTGCCAAAGTTAGGATCCCACCCATCCAATGTGCAGTACTTCACACAGATGTGATCCGTCTCTGGAAATCTCCACAAGCAGCTGCCTTCCCCAGTGACTGGACAGGGATTCAAATCATCTCAGTTAGGGGCTTCAATAGACACCAGAAAGTTGTCCAGCACCTAGGTCAGGAAGGCTGAATCCACCCCTAACACCTGAAAACTGTGTCCTTCACTTTATTTCATTCTTCCCTGAGGGTCTGTTTGTATGCAGTTTCCCTTCCACACTGCTGCTAGAAGTGGTTCAATATTCTTTTTCATAACCTTCTGGTTCCTCTGCCAGGTGACATCTTCTTCTGTGCTTATCAGGAAAAAACAGACCCTAGGTAGGTGCCTGTTGCTTCAGTGACCTGCTGCCTATTGCACCAAATCTGAGTAACAGCAGCTGGCTTGTTGCTTGAAGCAATCATGCTTCAGCGATCCTGGAGCCGTGTCCGTTCCCCTGCTCAGGCCAACGTGCAAGGAGACAACAGAAAGGATAAAAAACCCAACCTAACCAAAACAGAGATGGCAGCTTTCCAACAACTCACAAGTCATCCCTCACTCTCCACATGCTCCTTCTAAAAAAAAATTAAAAGACCCACAAGCACTGCTCACTTAGATTTACTTAGAAATGGAAAATTTAGGTCATGATACTCCTTACTTCTCTCTTCTTCAAGCTCTGTAGATATTTTATTGACTTAGTAAAGGCTAACTGGGCTTTCTTCTTTGCAGTACCTGAGTGCTGGCACAGCTCTGCTTAAGCCCCATCCCTCCTGCCAACATCCCTCTGGCATAAGAAAGGGATGGTGAAGGGACTTTAGAACCTCACAACTTTGTCACAGCTTCTGCAGACTCTTATGAATGTAACTGGTAAGGTACAGAGGAATTGGAAACACCTCCAACTATCAACTAAAGACTAAGCTACCAGCTTCAATGGTCACATGGGCATCACCCACCATTTACCTACTGCCACATCTGTAACAACACACTTCTTTCAGGTAAAGAGGGCTGGATGTGCATCAAGGTATTAAAAACAAACAAACAAACAAACAAACAAATCCCAAAAATGAGAACAAAAAAAACAACCACCAGAAAATCTAGGAATACAGCAGATATGTAGAAGAAACATGCATAAAGCTGGTAAAAGGATTTAATAAATGTACGAGCAAAATCTTGTTGAGACTATGCTTTACTAGGGAAGTCACAGTACACAGAGGGTGACTAGAGCTCTGTAACATAAGTTAGTTGCATATACTTGTTTCCAAGTACAGCCTGTTATTTTTAATTACACCTTTTAATACAATGCCTCTGCAGACTTTTCTAATCTCAAGCCTGTCCAAAGTTATTTGTATAGTCTAGCTAGAAATTTCTAAAAATAAAGCATTTCTAATACAAAACCATGGGCTAAACTTCAATGACTGTTATATTATACTGGTGTGGTCGAGCTAAATTATATACTGTGGTGACTTAAAAATGGAAAATAACGAAGAGAAGAAGCAGGAGCCCAATCAACTGAAACATGACACAGGTAGGGGTCTCAGCTTGAAATTCTTCAGGACTGTGCACACAGTGGAATGCTCCAAAGTTCCATTTATCACATCTTTCTGCAACATCAGCTGTTTTTCTACAACATTAATCTGTGCCGTTTAAGAAAAAGTTTGGCCTTAGCTACTTAAATCTTTATAAAAATCCCTTGCTTTTCTTCACCACATATAACTAACAAATATAACTAACAACATATCCAACAGCTAATAGATCAAAGCTGAGATCGTGCTGCTGTTCTTCAGAGAAACTGAAAGCTTGATGAACTGAATCAAGTACCATTTTCAAGGCTTCATTTCAAGACACATACTTTAAAAAAAAAAAAAAAGAGGCTGGTGTAATAAAATACAGATTTTTTTTGTTCCTCTTACAGAGCAGTAACTAAGCATTTTATGACTTACACAGATTCCATCAGCATTTCTAATGACAGCAGAAATATTTCTGGAACAAGATAGGTTTCCCAAGAGGTTTGCATCGTGAGATGAGTAACCTTTCCAGATGAAAAACAAGTCTGTAAATAAATGTATCTTTTTTAAAAAGGCATTATTCCCATCAGAATAAACTTGAGGCCAACATTTGAAAAATACTGAATACTAGGTGAACTTCCAAGCCCATGTTATTCACATGGGCACAAATAGTTATAATGATGCTTGCTAAACATATGCACAGAATGAACAAGACCAGGACTGTGCGTGAATGAGTTGCTCATATTTGTTGTATCAACACTAAAAAAAGAATCAGCATAGTATGTTAAAAAATAGAAACTAAAGCTTCACAGTTTATTAGAAAGATAAATAACATCCTTTTTCTATCAATCTGCTATAATTTTCTGCCTCAAACCATAAATCTGAATTATTCAACTGAAGACGCCCCCATGGCGCTATAGTAAGAACTAAAATCCTCTCAGTTCTTTTTTAATCGCTTGTTAAATATCGGTTCTTTAGATGACTGTGTCTGAAAACAAAGCTCCTACAAGTGATTATCCTATGAAGTCTCCAAGATGTTTCAAATCAGGTTTTCTAATACTTGGACTGCTATAACACTGAAGAACATTGAGCCAAGTCAGAGACAATGGTTATGTGACTTTTCAGCCCCAGCACAAAGAAAATTACATCTGTAAATTATGGTGTGTTCTAAGAAGCAACACAGAGAGAATAAGTATAAGAAGGGTTTATGAACTTAAGCACATTTCTACCTACATCACAGCTAATTTCAATACCTTGATATGGTTAAGGTACAAAGTGAAATTAGTAATTATTTCTACAAAAAAATCTAAAGTCTTTTTTCCTCAAATGCATTAACTGTTAAGGTTTTTTGTTTTTTTTTTTAAAGTTTCACAATGCATAGCACTGCCTAATTAAGTCCTTCCAGTTCATATCTTCATGAATAAGACTTATACATATTTGAGAGGGATCACAAAAAGGAGTGGAGAGCTAGGTGACAGAATTCACTGCATGCTGCTCCTGTGTAACATACACAGATGATGATACACTCAAACACATTGTCAGGTTTGTCCTCTAATATTTTCCAGGGTGCTTTCTTTTGGGAACCATATCATGAGAAATTTTGCTGCAGATCTGAAGGCCAATGAAAATCTCTCTCCAACACTAGCACTCAGCGTCTTCTGAGGCTGGAGTGGTAAGACACCAAAAGATATCAAATATAACAAATAAATAGGAGTTCTGCAGGTGGGAAGGGAAAGTGTGGGCAAGCCAAAGGAGGACAAGAGGACAGGCTACACAATACTACACACAAATATTCGTGACACATCACACACTCAGCAAAAAGGAGCTGGTGGAACCAACATTAGAGCTAAAACAGTGACTCAGAAAAGGCAGACAAGGGACTGTGCTGTGGTATCTCTTTATAGTCTGAGGTGCTAAGAGCATCTAATCTGCATCTGCAGTCTGTGTGCATCTTTCCTACCTTAAGCACACTTCAACTCTGATTAGGGTGCAATGAATTTCATCTTTACATCAGGATTTTTCGCTTTTGCCAAGAATGAAAGAATCAGTTTAAGCATAAAGCTGTAGGCTAGAGTTCCTCCACACTACCTACTGCAGCCTGGTCTCAATCCCAAGCTTGGCAGCACGTCTCTAATTACACATATCATTTTAGAAACACTGTATTTCACGGGGAAACTAATGTAGGCAGGTAGGTAATTAAGCTTTTCAGCAGACCAGGCAATGCTCCCTACTGCTATAAATACTCTTTCAAGAGCACAGGCATATTACATGTACGTTTAGACTTAAATCAAGATTGAAACTGTAGATATCAAAGCTTTATGTTTAGTATTTGCAAATATCTCAGTAGTGCAGAATTTGGTTTGAATCTCTTTTATCTGCTAATAGAAACTTAACCATACTTACCTATAACTAATGTTAAATTTAGTGAATGTCTTTGAGCCTGTTCCAGCCAGCAATGCTGAGGCTGTGAAGTTTGTGTTTCAGTAGTCAGTGGTCAGATCCTTTACTATAATTGACCAAGGATTAATGAATGTTCTGAAGATCTTCCTATCCCTTCAGGGGTTTTCAGTAAATCTTTTATTCTAGTTAGATGGAGTAACAAATTCTTCTAAGAACCAGCATAGCACACAGTTTGAATTTTTCCCAGATGTATTCTGAGAAAAATATTAATTTGACTGTAGAATTATACCTAGATCCAATCATTTAACTTTACAGATGTCCTTAGGAAGACAAGATTATATACATACAAAACAAATACCTCAGATTCGTATCCAGCTGCCCTCTCAGCATGATGGGCTAGAAGGAGGCAACATCCATTCACCTGTAGGTAGAATCATGTTAAGGCAACATCCATTCACCTGTAGGTAGAATCATGTTAATGCTACTGATTTCCACTAAGAGAATTGTATTTTGGTACTTACTTTCGATAGCGACAAATCTTCCCCAGATGCAATAACTTGAGTTGATTACGCTAAAGACACCCAAACCTGTTTCCAAATATTTTCATGAGAAATAATTGTGTCTGAACACCAGCAGCTGCTGAAACTTATTATACATGTAAATGAGTACACATTCACTTCTCAGTCTTATCTTTAGATATTTTTCAGGTAAGCTTTATACCACTATGTGTGTCCTACTCAGAAGAAAATCCCGTAACAGGCACATTTCAAATGAAGAGGAGTAGCGAAGTTTTGAATCTTTGACAGCAAATGTTAAGTGGATTGGAGGAAATGTTTGCTACATACCATTGCATCATTTAAAATGTGCTGAGCTCAGAGGATATGAAAAAGGTAGCATATTATCTGGAGGGTATTGCCCACAGCTGCAAAAAGGGGAGATTACAGGGGAAGTTCTGCTTCTGGATGCAGAAGATACAAAACTATACAAGAACTCTGTTTCCAAAAATTCCTGCTGTTCTACAGTTTCTGATTTTTGTCTCATTCATGCTGTAGAGCTGCGCTGTATTTCACTGCACTACAACAGCTGGGATATTCCTGTATATAAGTGGTTTACCTATCTTGGGGGGACAGAAGCCAAATAAAGAGTATACTTCACAAATAGAATTCCTGATTGAAGATGTGTTTTCATTGACCTCATTGGACCTTGGACCAGACGCACAAACATGATTAAACCCAGAAAGAAAGCTAATCAGTTAATGATATTCAAGACTCCTTCAGAATTGTTATTTCTTTTCCCACTGCCTTCCGACCTTCTCTGTTTAGAATATGTTCACATTAAGGCAGTGTGGTTGCTCGTTATCCCTTGAGAAGATCTCTAATCAAGCATGGATTTTCAATGGAAAATTATGAGGAAACCAGCCTTCCTCAGGTGCCTTTGGTGGTTTGTGTAGGACCCCGTAGCTGTGAAACTGTCCCAGAGAGACTGTTGCTGCATTCACCCTTACGTGATATGGCAAGCTTTGTGATTTGAAACAAGTCCTGGTCATTTATTTTATATCTTCTCTCGTATAAATACTGGAGATGTTTCAGATTATATCCAAACAGTATGGTCCCAGATATTTCACAAGTCAACTTTCCTCTACCCTCCAGAGATTTCAGGGTATCCTGTGCCTGAGCAATACACCTCACAAATTCTTATTCCATCAGCCAAAGACATCCTTCCTCCAGACAGCCCTGTTCTCTCTTCATAAGGGGAAGCACATCACCAATTCATTCATCCCTGCTTCCCACATTCTTCACATCTAGTATTGCATTTGGGAGCCCCTGTGTCTGGCTGCATAAACACATTTTGCACAGCACTTGGAAAACACAATAGCTGATCAGAATTAACACCTTTGTATAGATTGGATGAAAAATTCCTTCCTGGACGACAACTATTAAAAAGGTACAATTAATCACTGCAAATAGTCCTCAAAATTCAGTGCTGTAAACTTCCAAGCAAGTTGCTACAAGCAAACAGGACTTCAAAATACATCTAAAAGGCAAACCTTCAGTCAAATCACTAGCATTTTAAAGCAAGAATAATGTGAGAACTCTAGGCATTTAATACGAACCCTCTGATTTTGGATAACACCACCATATGATGCAGCCTATAGCTATAACTGGGGAAAGATTCTCCTCTCTCTGCTCATATGCACTTTCTGTAGGAGAGGGTTTTTGTACAATAACTGTGGTAACTGTGACTTGCCAGAATCCCTGTTTGGCAGCTCAGAACTCCCCATACAATATCCCACCCATTCCCTCTGTATCATTCGTCCACCATAATTTAAGTGGAAGCTTGATACTTTCTTTTGCACATGGCCAAAGAAGGCTAGAAAACTCTAGGTAATGCACAGGATTACCTGGAGAAGTAGTTACTTCTAATAGTTTATCTTTCAAAAATGGCAGATCATTTCTTCTCCAATCTACAAAGGACTGAAATAATTGCGTAATTCTTTTCAGAAGGGCACTTGGTACAAGCTCCACCTATGTTATTAAGGCATATAGGCTTAAAGACCCACTCAAGAGACAGGAGAGCGGTACACAGAAATTCAAAAAGTTGAAGAAGTTTCCTATTGAAATATTGACTGAATGAATCTAGGATGAATTAGAACTATCCTGCTCCAAAAAGTTGAAGAAGTTTCCTATTGAAATATTGACTGAATGAATCTAGGATGAATTAGAACTATCCTGCTTCATTTCATTCATTTTCTGGGAGAGAAACATGGTAAAATTTCAACCTTGACCATTAAAGAAAAACACCCCAAATCCTTTGTTCATTATCTTCAAGTCCATCCATACACAGAAAATACTGTAGAACAGTTAAATTGCCTCAATAGCATCAGTGATGAACAGAAATCTTACTAAGTAAAAAAAGTAAAAGTAACTGATTCCTTTGCAGAGAAAGTCATTGCAGCAGTATGAACTCCAAAACTTAGTCAGAAACCAAACAATGTTTTTTCTTCTCATCTCACCCTTTTTTTATTTGTAATTTCTTTCCTAGAGGCATTCTGTTCTGATTCCAGTAACAGTTTCTTACCCTGTTTTCACCATGGTTTTATCAATAGAATTAAAATATCCAGGAGTGCCCAGAACATCAGGTATCTTATTTGTGAATAATAAAAGGAGTTGATGTGAAAGCCCCTGGAAAGGAAAAAGACAAGCTGAAAAAAACCACAATCCACTGAAAGCAGTGCTTATCCTGTGTGTGCACATTCACTATGAGATATAAATATTCATTTCATTTTTCTTATTATACTGACAAGGGCAAACCTTCAGAGGTAGGTAGCTGATTTTTCATTGAATCATAGAATGGTTTGGATTGGAAGGGACCTAAAAGATTATTCAGTTCCAACCTCCCTGCCATGGGCAGGGACACGTCTCACTAGACCCCATTAATCAAAGTCCCATCCAGCCTGTCCTTGACCACTGCCAGGGATGGGGCATAGACAACGTCTCTGGGCAACCTCTTTCAGTGCCTCACCACCCCCACAGTAAAGAATTTCTTCCTAATATCTAATCTAAACCTACTCCCTTTCAGTTTAAAGCTATTCCTCCTTATCCCACCACTATATGCAAAAAATCCCCCTCTGGGGCCGAAGTGGAAGCAGCAAATACATGTGCCAGTTCCCTAAAACTTGAAAACAAGTTAACAGGATTTTAGACACAATGATCCAGAGCTTGATCATAAAAAGGCAATAGGAAATTAACTGCAACTGCCCTCGGATAGCTGGACTCGATGGAGTTATTCTGGTGTTGAGAGATTGTTCCTCACCTCCACACTGATCCTTCACAATGATGCTCATACTTTGGTTTAGCAAGATGGAGCTTCTGTCACACCAGGTAAGGTGGCAGTGACCACCTAGTGCTGAAAACAACTCAGGCATATGCAAGCCCACAATTAAGATATACAAACTAGGCAAAAGAAAGTCCTGCAAATATAAGTGGAAGTATCCAGATATTTTGCTCTTCTCAGTTAAAAATCAAAATACTGGTATAGACACAGATGTGCTTACCAGACTTCAGTGGCTGGAGAGGTTGTTCTTGCTTTTAAATAGTATTAAAAATAGCATAAGAAATTAACTCTGGCAGGTGTCTTTAAAATGTTGTAGATGCAACAGAACGCAGAGTTTTATGGTTCTACATTTCAACACTTTCTTGTTCCCCTGCTGGAGCCATATCAGTCAATAAATTTGCATTGATGCTAATTTGTTCTTTGCCTATTCACATAAGTGCTTCTTGTCACTTCCATTGGACACAAGCAGTATTTATGTATAGACAATGAAAATGAGGTAAAAGTGGTGAGACAAGAGACAGGGAAGGGTACTGCTTTTTTTTGTAGCACCACAGATGCACCTTTTATTCCAGGCCCAAGTGCCTTCTGTCTGCTCTCCTGGGACTTCACGCTCTGCTGGACAGAATGCCAGCTTCCCATTGTTACCAGACAGCAGTTGTGCCGTCCTGCGAGTTTAGAAATTCATGAATCTGTAATGCAAGGAAAGGACAGCTTTTCCTTACTGTATAACTCCAGCACTGCACAAAGGTCACAACACCAAAAGCCTGCTGGAATTAAGGAGCACCTTTTTGTTTCATTTCAAAGCACTGAAGGGATATTATGATATAAAAAAATTAAGAGATATTAAGAAACCATTAAAGCTGTCAGGTTTTTTATAAAACCAGCAGCCCAACACCCGTAAGACTCACTGGTGTAAAAGAAGGGTCCACTTACAAGATATTCAGCTCTCTCCAGGGGAAACTGCTCTCATAGAGGGGGTCAGAGCCATGTTTATATGGAACTTTCTGCCCTTGCACCTAAGGCTTTAATCTCTCCTTTATTCTTTATCCCCAAAACTCCTCACTACACTGGTTTCCTTACCTGATGTAAACTGGACAGGATTTTGTTCATACTGTTTAAGAGACTACAATGAGTTTGGATGCAGAAGAGTGCCTCTCTCACATCCTGCCTTGGGCACTGCAGCCTGTCTGCATTTTACTGTTTGGGATTGTGTGTTTGCAAAGCTTGCAGAAAACAGCACTGAAAAATACCTGTTTAGGATAATATAACAATAGGATAATATAACAAATGTGAATATCTGTAAGAACAAACTTAAACTATATATTTAGTCCTTTACAACAGAAACCAGAAGTGTTACGCTTCCATCCACATCATGCCATATAACCCTGACAATATTTACATAACGCTTTGCTGTGCTTGAGTTGCTTTCTATCACTGGACATTTGAGTGGTTTAAAATGGACAGTATCCTTTAAGGACACTTTGCCACACCCCTAGGCATGTGACACCACACAGTGAAGACTAATTCAAGCCTGGAAAGTCGGAAAAAAATTTCTTATGCAACCCTAGCACGGAGATCATCCCAATGGCTCTAGTGCCCCAAGCAAGCAGAAGGAGACAGGATACTGTTAAAATGTGTTATTTCTTTCACCTTGGCTAATCCTACTCTGAGTACACAAGGCCAGACAAAGATTTGGCAGTGTCAGTGACCCCTTTTGCATCTGGGATCTCAGGGATTCATTTGCTTCTCCAGTTCAGCTTCACTGCCTTCTGCTTCTGGCTGAACCTCGAGTTCCTACAGCCTTTTCTGAAATTCAAAGTGAGTGACTTTCCCAAGGTCACACAGGAAGTGCATTGCAGAGAATAAAGCAGCACTCTTTACATGCATAACATCAGATGTCTCAGCACTCATATGTTTTATGACAAGTCCTGGACTCCAGCCTCAACACTGTGTTTGCTTATTAGCTAGAGAGCAGAAGAGAGTGGAAAGCTCAAGGAGCCTCACATGGATCTGGTGGGAGATATCAAGTAGGTCAGTTGGGCTATTTCACTACTTTTCTTTGTGTTCTATAAAAGATAGTGCATGTGGTAGATTAAAAGAAAGACCATACTTATCGTAAAAGTGCACTTGTGATTGTAAAAACCTTGGAATTATGGCATGAAATAAACAAAGAAAGTGCTGACAAAGAAAAAAATATTTTAGAGTCATAAAACTCTAAACAAAAGCTTATTCTTTATTAACACTTATTTAATTTCAATTCCTACTAAAACAGATGAAAAAAATCTCTGTCAAAAATTCAACACCTTTCTCCTTTGGTCAATCCCTCATGATTCTTTGCAATTTCTGTGAAGGAAAAAAAACACCAAAACCAAAACCAATAGAGAAAAGATGTTAAAGACTAGTTAAAATTAATAGATCAAATAGGAGAAGTATTATAAAGCTGCCCCAGTCATGTACCACATCCACAGAGTTTCAGGATTCATTACGGACCGTAAAGAAACAAACCAGACACTGAGGATAGGACACAGCACCTGGTTAGAAGTAGATATTGTGATTCTAAATACTGTATGATCTGTCTCTTTGCCTTCATCTGCCAACCCTGAAGGGCAGAGTGTCCTGTAGATCCTGAGCCATGTCTACCTGCCCTCACAGGTGTCTCACACAGGTGCCCATCATGCCCCCAACAGCAATAGATGCCCATGTTTAGGTGATTATAGTGTTTCTCATAATCAGATATAGATTATACAATAATAGAAATGTAATAGGATGAGTCCCAGATCTGGACTATTGGGAAGTGGTTCAGGTACCTAAACGTAGGTGTGTCCTGCAGTCCGAGATCCCATGGGTTATCTAAGACATGACAGAGGAATCCCAGATGACCTGCAGCCGTCTGGGTAGACAAGACTCCCTTGAACATCTCAAAGCATAAGACACCAAAGTTACTGAATCCTTCTAACCTGAAGGAAAGCTGTTAATGAATCCCTTTTCTGTGCAAAATTATGTGGGGAAAGTCTAGCTTCTGCTACACAGTCAAGTAAAAATTAATATTCTTCTGCTGCTTACGAATTTTTTTCTCCCTTTTGGATTATTTTTTATTTTATAAATTTTATCTAAGTTAGAAATGTCAGACAAAACTAGAAAAGTGTAGTAGCATTTTTTTATACAACATCGTGGAAGATACAGAAAAGAGAAAACATTACCATGGAAGGCAGAATAGCTTGTTCTCACACGTAACATTCAGAGAATAACAAAAAGCCAAAAAATGGGATACGGAAAAATTATTCCCTTTTTTGTAAAATAACCAGTAAAGTATGGAGAAAAGTACGTTCAGATTCACTGTGAGACAGTCAAAATCAAGCAGCAAAACAAAGATAATGTCCCTCTTGGAGTCTGAAAATGAAATTAGTTGTTTATATCACTAATTTGTACAGTGTCTCTCACCACTACCACTAGGTGTTCCAATTACAGAAAAGTAATGATGCAAAAGTTGCTAAGCAAATGTTAAACACAACTAGTGCATCTTCTGTAAGCCCTAAGGGGCTGTTAGGTTTAAGTACTGGAACACAGAAAGAGGAATTAACTCTTCACTGGAAGACAGAAAGAGGAATTAACCCTTCAGAAGGGAAGGAAATTGTGGGGAGACAGAGCCTTGCTCCAGAGCACAGTGTACAAATTAGGGATGCAATCCTTAGTATGAGGCCTACCTAGCAGGTCCAGGAATCTATGCTATTATTTATATTATTAATAACACCATGTAAATAAAAATAATTTTTCTGTAGACTCTAATTAGTGTCTATTATTATGCCTGTTAACATTTGGCCTTGAGTGCTTAGGGTTTCTCTCACACAGAACATGCCAAATGTGGGAAAAATATGTTGATAAGTGCATAAAAAAGATCTTCTTTCTTCATTCTTTCTTTCTTGTTCTTTCTTGTTCTTTCTTTTTCTTTCTCTTTCTTTCTCTTTCTTTCTTTCTTTTTCTCTCTTTCTTTCTTTTTCTTTTCTTTCTTTCTTTCTTTCTTTCTTTCTTTCTTTCTTTCTTTCTTTCTTTCTTTCTTTCTTTCTTTCTTTCTTTCTTTCTTTCTTTCTTTCTTTCTCTTTCTTTCTTCTCCGTTGTTTTTTGTCTTGGCTGACAGCTACCAAGACCAAGCACTTCTCAGCCAAGCAATGGAGGAAAAGGAGTGAAATGGGATTTCTCAAACAACCAAATGATCCATAGAGCACTCAAAGGCAGGCAGATGTTTTCTACATTAAACTGAGCCTCTAAGAAAACAATAGGGCAACATATCAAAATTCTTATGTAAATTTCTCAGATTCAGCTCTTTCTCTGAGGCCTGGGGACAATTGAAAAAACCTGAAAGATAATTCACATGCTCATCCCAATATGGTACGGTACTCATCAAGAAAAGCTCATCACCATCCCCCATAAGGATTTTGCAAGGCTGATTTAGTCTTCAGTAAATCTCTTTAAGCCTGAAGATGTTTAAAAAGGCATTTAATCTATGATACTTTAAAATAGGGGAGGTGTCTTAGCTATTTCTAGATAGTGGCATGTTTGTGCCACATTTAAAGAGCTCAAATATTTCCTTTTTCCTCTGTTTACTTTGTGACAACCTTCTCAAAGTCTTCACACTACTCTGAGGCTGGGATCTGACTGCTCCAAGCAGAGTATCCCTCTTTTGTTTTACCAGGTGAATCCAAGGAGTTTCAAGTGCTTTCATTTCTTCATTTTGAGCACCTGCAACCAGAGAAGATACAGGCCAGTGGTATTTCAAACCCCAGGTATGGTTTACTTCATATTCATAAGCAAGCATTGAGCCACAAGAAGTGAAAGAAGCAAATTAAAGCAACAAAGCAGCCTGCTTTCATGGTTAGCTTGCCTAGACCACACTGGTACAGGTACAATAAAAGGTTTCCTTTTGCACCATCAGAGATGCTTCAATGTTACCTTTGCATTATTCTGAAAGACTTGGAGCCCTTGAATTATGCCTCATGTTATTCCTCAGGTCTCTCTAGTGTCTTCAACAGGAAATGTTCCTCCATTTGTGATTTCTTTTTTTTCTTTCTCAAAAGCTGCCACAATTTGCATGTCTTAACTAATCGCCAGTTTACTTATCTCTATAGAATTATTCCATCTATCTTTGAGCGTTCTTGTTTCTCTGGGCTTGTTTCTGTGGTTTGTGTGGGTTTTTTGGGGATGCTTTTTGGGGATCATTAAAGTTTCTGAAAAGTTAGACCTATAATATGCATCTGCCCTGTTATTAGAGGGAAACCATGTGTATGACTTTGACACACCACTTTCCCTGTACATGATACCTGCTTCAGGTATCTCTGAGCCAGCCCAGGTCACTTGGCTTTCAGGCAGTAGAATTTGGCTTTGTTTAACCCATTAGAGCAAACCTTGCACTTGGGCCAGGCACCTTCATCCATCCCACCAGCAAAAGCTGGTGACATGACAGGCAGCTCCTTCGGGCTCTTTTGAGGAGGTCTGATGCTGCTGAAAGAAACATGAGATGGAAGGCAAAATTCGTGCAAAGGAAGTGCCATGCTGTGGGAGGAATTCGAGCATGTGGTTTTCCTGGGACACCATGCCTCAGTCAAATGCCTATTGCAGTGACTAGATATGAGAAATAATTTGCGCCATGTCACATTTACATGTGGCCAAAGGGATTCTCCTTGACAGCCTCACACTTCCTCTAAAAGAGCCTGTTAGGGTTTCTTATGGCGTGACCTGTTCCTGATTCTACAGGAATCTGCTGTAGGAATCTCCTGTGGGAATATTGATGGAAATAACGACAGGCCAACTCTACTTTTCCTCAACAGACACACACAGAGTTCATTCCATGCCATCAGTCATGTTTGGCAAAAACACAGAAAAAAGGCAAAAAGATAAGATGTAAAAATTATAGAGGCAAAGCATTCTTTTCTCCAGTTGTTTTTTCTACAAAATCAATTCCACTTCTCCAGCTTAAGACACTGTCAGATCTGTATCTTAACAAGGCACAAATTTCAATTAGTTCTTTTGTTTCCTTAATTACTGAGATTTAAAAATACTGTAAATCTAAAACCCATTCATGCCAAAGATAAATCCCAGAGTGAACTGTCATTCCCAAACCTCATATGCAAAAAATATGGCTTTGGAGGAAAAGAAGGAAGTATTTTTGTGGTAGTTCTTTCTCTTCTATCAGGAGAAGAAGAGGCTGTTTGATATCTTGACAGAGGTTTGGAATATTAGAAGTAATTCCAGTAGACATTAGTGGGCAAAGTACAACTGAGGAGTATGTTCAAGGAGGCAAATGCACATAATTTACTTCATGGTTCCATGGTTTACAGAGAGAGAGAATGTAAAGATATTATATACTGCTTTGCTTAAAAAGCTCCACCATTAATGAGAAGTAAAGTATATGGATTATTTATGGTTAAGGAATCATTTTCATCCCACTTTTTTCCCCATTAAAAAACTTATTTTTATGTGAGTAGTATTCATCAAATGGAAATTCTTACTCTTATGCTGGCTTGGACAACTTCAATCCATTGATTTTTCTAAAACTGTTCTTCCAGTGAGAAGCATGTGGAACTTGTTTAGATTCAGGAATTTGAAGGGGGGAGAAAAGTAGCTTTTAAAAAAGTTGTGCTTTTCAGCAACCCCATCCAGACAGGAAAATTTATTTAGTTCTTAGAGAAATAAAGGCAGCAAGAAATTAGTTACCAACTGGCCTCTTTCCTCTTCCTGGATTACAGACCTCACTCTAGCCCACAGGTTTTTTTCAGCATTGAAATCAATGTTTCTGTGCATGCCTCATAGCAGAAGCTGGCACATCTGTCCTATCTTGATTTTCCTAGCACAGATAAAAATCAGCAGCAAGATGGAGAATTGCGTACTTTTATGGCTACACCACAGTACAAACTTGACATTTTCACTTGTATTGGTTGTTACTGAAGCTGTTGAAATTACATTAGCACAGTGCTCCAGCTAAAGCCACTATCCTGCCTTAATTTCGCCGTGTCGATGCAGCCTTATCCATACCATGATAGGGCTAGGAGAGGTATTCGGGTGCTCAGTCCCATGGCAGATCTCTTAACATATGCCTCTCTGCTAAAGGCTTTTGCTAACAGATAGCTTCAAAACATGCACTGCACTTTAGGGCATTGATTGGCTTAGTCTTCAGCAGGAGTTAGCCGATAAATATATCCAAATTTATTAATTAATGAATAGGGAGTTTAATATTGCATTGAACTTAATTGCATATCTGGCACATCATCTAGGTAATGCCCAGTGATACTGCCTCTGTTTTCCAATCTGTCATGATGCTTTTCATAGGCAAGGTCTGAACACAGACAGGGATGGCAGATGTCTCCAGCCACTGCTGTCTTGGAAAATGTCAAGTCCTGAATTGTTACCTGAATAGGTAACAATTAAAACGGGGTAGAATTTAGGCCCTACTGTTTAGTGTATAAATATAGAACCAGGGGTTTTTAAGAGCTCAGATGTAAAAAAACATACCTGAGACAATTATTTATTTGCTCTAGGTTGAACACACAAGACTGGTGTCTTGAATACTTGTTCTGGAGGAACCTTGATGCATCCTCATGTACAATTCACTACCAGGAAGCAGCCGAGTTTAAAATCTCTGGTGGCAGAAGGAAAGGTGCCAGCAAAACTTCAGCTCTAGATGAGAGGAGATCAGCCAGGAGGGACAATTTTGTTCTGAATGCATCAGGCAAAGCATCACTGGTCAGTTGAGGGAGGGGATTGTCCCGCTCTACCCTAGGCTGCTGCGGCCTCGCCCCAAGTGCTGTGCGCAGTTTTGGGCACCACAATATAAGAAAAATATAAAGCTGTCCAAAAGAGAGCTATGAAGATGGTGAAGGCCCTTGAGAGGAAGCCTTATAAGGAGTGGCTGAGGTCGCTTGGCTTGTTCAGCCTGGAGAAGAGGAGACTGAGGGGAGAGGTCATTGTGGTCTACAACTTCTTGTGAGGGGAAATGGAGGGGCAGGTATTGTGCGGGGCCAGGAGTTGGGCTTTTATGTTTCTTGTGGGTCCCTTTCAACTCAGGATATTCTATGATTCTCTAGGCATACCAGGGAGAGCCTACACTGAGAATAACAGAGCACTGGAATGGGACTGTCAAGCCAACAGAAGTAGGTGGGGGAATCTCCATCATGGGAACTCTGTGATAAAAAGTTGTGCAAAATTCAATCAAGATGTCAGCAGAGCGATAACTAATCCTGTAACTTTTCCAGCTTCAGGGCAGGAGGATGAGCAGGGATTTTACAGAGTCCCTCAGAGGTATTTACTTTTCTGTGCTTGTAGGAACCAATCTGAAGCTGACATCATCAAATCCTTCTTGTGTACACAAGTCCAGTGTGCATATAAGATATACTCTGCTAATTAGAGGTCTTATTAAGCCATTGCCTTTCATCTGTTAATTACTAAAGACAACTCAACTGTGGAGCATTAATAATTCTTATAGGTGGTAAAATCCATGGCTTCAAAAGCAAAGAAATCTAAAGGAAGAATTTTGCGGAAAAGAAGCAACTCCCCAGAAATAAGAAATTAGTAGCAACCCTTGATGCAAAAATAAATGGATTGTTCAGCATTAACAACATACAGAGAATTGCTCTGACTTCCAGGAAGACAATGAGGTTCTATACCTCATATTCACTCTGTCTTGGATAAAAAGTGTACCATTTTATTTTGTCGAATGGAGTCACTGATGAGACCATAGTATTCTCTGCAACCTCACTGCTTTAGTATGTGCATATGTGACTCCCAGGAAACATTTTCACCTGAAGAGCTATAGTCTGTAGGAAAGTACAATATTATATGAAGTATTATGTGATTAGCTGCAAGCAAACCTTTTCCGAAAGCATTCATAGGAGCCCTGTGTACAGTGCAGAGGAATCTCAAGAGATCTGGAGAAATCATGGAGGCTTTTTTTTTTTGGCACATTGACTGATCTAACTGAGCAGATGTCCTGCTAGAAGAGGAAAATAAAGCAATGATTCCAGGTGACTTGCTGCCCTTCTGACTTTTCAAACCCCAGCTGTCCAACGGTACCATCCTCTCTGCTATCACAATAAAATGCACACCAGCAACACTATCTAGTCGCCTTCCCTCCAAGTAGACATCATGTTGGAAATTCTGAAGAAAAGCAGGAAGAAAATATTCTACTTGGAGTGGAAGGGAAGATAGAACTTGGAAACACTAGTTTCTCTGAAATGTTATTTTCTGTCTGGTTTGGCCAGCACTTTGCCGAGGGAAATCTGATCCCGTAGTGTCTTACACAAAGATTTACTAGCTGATAGCAGAATCTGTGGGTGTGTGAAAAGCCTGACAGAAACTGTAAGAATTTATTTATGGCTGCAAATATTACATCCATATGGGAAAGTTAGTTTGTCTTTAACTTTTTTCAGACACATTAGAGACTGTTATTGATTAAATAGTCTACTGAAACATAGGGGGAAAAAAAGCATAACTGGAGAAAACTAATTATTATAATAAGAGCAATACATGTATAATTCCATTTTAAAAATTAGTTACTTCTCTTTCTCTATCATGATTTTTCCCTAGACACAATTTTCTGTTCATTAGGAGATAATTACCTTCACTGCCAAGCAGTTTATAAATACTCTGTTTATACCAGGAGAGGATTTGAGAGTTACATTTCTTGTCAAAAATGTTATTGCTGTTGAGGCAGTCTTACTGTATTATATCCAATAGGTCACTAGACATGCAAGTGGATCCATGTGCATTTGGTAATATTTCAAAATAATTTTTTTCCCAAAGGACGTATTTAAAAAAGATAGATTTGCTGATTAGTCTTTTCATTCCAGACCAATATTATCAACACACTGAAAGACATGCCAGCAAGAGCTCTCTTACTTCACCCTCTGCCTCTCCTTCTTTTCAGATACAAGCAACTTGTGAGTAATGTGTCTTGTTTCCCACACAACATTAAAAAGTGGCACTACAGAAATACAGCACTAAGCTATCTTGCATTCGAGGAATGCATGCACTAATTAAACTTCACACCACCTTTGCAAGTTAATTACCATCATCTCTATTTCAACAGATGAGAAAATGAGAAACATGGGAAAGTGAGACCATGCAGCAAGCCTGAGCTCAAGACCCCCTCTTGCTCATGTTCATCGTTATTCCTCCCTTTTGAGCTGTGGCTTTGCATCACAGTTGCTGGCTGGAGAGTGTGTGCACAACTGCATGGAAAACTCTGCTTCAGTTACTGGGCTCCTGCAGCTTAGTCCACTGAGGAGGAACACCATGGCAAGAAGGAGGCCCCAGTGAGCAGGAAACCTTCAGCCTTCTTCACTGGAATTCTTCTCCATCAAGCGTGCAAATAACAGGCAATGGGCAATGTGGTCCATATTTAGCCAATTAAGTACCCAGGTTGCTCTTTTGCCTTCCTTGATAGTCAGCAGAGAGTTTGGTACATCCAGAAGAAGATTCGACATGCTTGAGATCTGAGTTGTCACATATTAACAAAGGAAGTTATATCCTCAAGGGAACAGCCTGTCTCCTGGTTAAAAAATGTACTGACTCCAATTTTTCCTCTCTGTTATATCTCCCCTACTACTTGCTGAAAGTGCTGATTTGGCACTGGCATCTGAATTTGCGCATTTTAGTAGTCATTAAGCGGCAGTAATGTGTAGTAATCCCTTTACCATAAACTTTCTAAATCCTTCGTTCCCACAAGCTCCTGGAAGGCCAATGCTGTAAAGCTAGGACATATTTCTTTGTTGAAGAATTTGAAACATTAAAAAAGATGCACAGCATACTATGCAAAACAGCCTAGAAATGATTGCAAAACTATTTTATTTTCTGTCTTGTACAATAAAGCATGATAGAAAGAAAAAGTTCCCAGAAAAATGGAATAAGGGAGAGTATATAATCTGTGGGGTTTGTGTCCTTCATGAGCTATTTTTAATGGGCCAGACAATGAGGTCATTATTTCTGATACTGAAATTATGATTTTACAAAATCAGTAGAGTGCTATTAAACAAGGACTTAAATAAAAAGATTCAGTCACTCTATGGAGAAAAGAAAATGTAAAATATATGTTTCTGTCTTATAAATTTCCACTGGATTGGAAATGCAGTAGGAAGCTGAATGTGTGCCACAGGAATGACTTATTCTTTGGTTCAACACACAAACTGAAAAGTTGAGGAAGTAAAATGAAAAATTGAGGGGGTAAAAAACCATCACAAAATGAATAAAACAGTGTTTGGATGAAACAAAACATGAAAATTTTCATTCAGTTGGAATTGATAGGTTTCTTTTTCTTTTCAGATACAGAAGAATTTTTAACATATATAACAAAATAAAAAAAAGGGAAAAAAGCATGCATGAAAAACTAGTTCTTGGAGACATTAAAAACACCACAAAAAGCATGCGGCAGCATTTTTCACCTCTCTCCAGAATAAGCTGATTAAAGCACTCATCTGGGACCAATTTCCCCTTATCATGTAACTTGGAAGAAAGAATTGAGATCAAGTTTCCCTCCTCTAGACTCCCAGCCTATGGAGTCTCCTGCACAGTGAATATTTGTTTATAATAATAGTTAATAAACTAAAGAAGCTGTGTTTGATTGTTCAGTGGGAAAAATCTCCCTAGAAGAAATATATTCAAACTCCCTTTCAAAATCAAGGTAGGGGTTTGGGGTCTTCAACGTCTTGGGCCAGTGTCCTAATCACCAGGATTATGAGAGCAGGAATACTTCAGCAGATGCTCCTTTTGAATCCAGCTCAAAAAAATCTGAAACATTGTTCTCGGAGAACACTGCAACTAATCTTTTTGACATTGCCAGTACTTTTTTTGGTTGTTTTTCTCTTTCTTTCTTTGCTTGCCTTTCTTCAGTCAGAGCTGTTCTCTCAATTTGACTTAAATTTGCCACTGGTTTCGAGTAGAATTGTGAATGTTTAATTCAGAAACAGAAAGTGGCTAAGCCGCAGTCAGGACTGGTCTCAGAGTACCTCTGCTTCTCAGCCCAAACACCCTCTGCTCTTTTACTCTCCATACCAATCTCTTACCCTGCTAGAGCTGCAGATCTATGTCAGCTTTTAGACATATGCCTCTATAAGAAACTTGATTTAATCTCACAGGTGGGAGGTTAAGGAAAAATAGTCTACTCTAAAGCTAACCTTTTGGCAAATTGCCCGTGAAATTCTGTAAAAGCTTGTACATGTATTCTTGAGTGCCTTGTGTATGAACTCCCTTAACTCTCTACCTGAAGCCATCTTGTGAAGTGAGCAAATAAGGTTGCTTTTCTGTCTCTCTAATATCAGAAGAAATGTTTGAGACAATACTCAGAGTCAAGATCTGCTGTCAGGGAAAAGGGTAGTACAAGATCCAGCCCATCAGAGAGGACCTGCATGAAAGACCCAACCCTCTCAAATGAGTATAGCAAGAGTGATTTTGCTCACCTCTTTTTGGTACTTCTCCCTGATTTTTTTCAGCAATGTTTTTTACCATGTGCTTTCTGGTTTGTTCCTGTTTTTTGACCTGGGACAGGAATATCTGTGTGCATTATGATGTGAACATCAAAGGCGTGGAAGTGGCCTCACTTGCTGTATCTCCAGCTGACGATGGAGTCGTATTTGTGCTAGCTGATTTCAAGTCTGTAAACTATCTGGGCAAAAATATTTAACCACCTGCAACAGTTTAATGGCGAGCACAGTTAAAAGGCTTTGACTTCCCATGACTTTGTTTCAGCTCAGCTCTAACAAAGGAATAACAACATATGAGTTCTAGCAAGGGAATTATTTATTGTTATGGGTAGAGCTGGACCTCCTGGAAACAGGTGGGAGTAACAATCACCGCTCAATGGAGATAACTTAAAAACTGTTGTGGTATTTTATGGAACTGTTTACTCAGACATCAGAGACCTTCTCACAAACACTGCACTGACAAGTTATTCAGATGTTTGTCCAGGGATTGAGGCTTTTAGACTTGTTTTAGTGGAGATATTTATCTTCGAGAAACAGGAAAAGTACAGAACACAGACACGGGCATAAATTGCATGAAAATGGTTACCTACAAATGGGAACATGAGAATGAGAACAAACCAGAAAAAGCAGTGTGATATACAGACAGATGGTGTTGGGGAACAGGTTCACTATGCTGGAGAACACACACAATAAATTGGCAAAAAAAAAATTAGTTGAAGTGACAATGAGTATGAAAGAAACTAGCTCTGAGGTAAAGCATTGCAAGATAATAGAGATATTTGAGAACCAGAAAATAGAAAAGAATGTGAAATGAAGTGCAGGAAATTCAGCATTGAGATGTACAGCCAAAAGGCAGAGAGGAAGAGAAAGGACAAGACACGCATATCAGTATCAGAAAAAAAACCTGGAGTCTAATCATGGTTGTAGGCTCTTTCAAAGGAGACCCATCAAGTCTGACAGTCAAGCACATCCAGAGCATAGAGGGATGTGCAGTCTGCCGAGAGGACAGATACACTGAGGTACAATGTGGACCTCAAGCAACAAAGGAACTGGGAAGGAGCAGCAAAAATCTGCTGATCATTTTTCATGCTGGAACAAGCAATACTGACAAAATTAAATCCAAATAAAACTGATACTGTAGACCAGCCTCCCAAAGAAGCAGCATGCTGCAGGAAGGTGGCGATACAGAGCCTGGGTTTAAGAAAGCATCTGCAGACTTGTTTTTATCATTGCTGTTTGTAACACAGAAGGTGATTCAGTGATGTCGGTAGTCTCATTGCTTCCAAAATCCTGGAGAAGATGCTCTGGAGGCAGGAGTAACATCAGTGATCCTGAAGTCTTTTGAAATTGATGGCAGTGATTTTGCAAGGAGATCATGATGCATGAGACACTTGCCTTCAGTTTAGGCATGTAAATATCCCCTAGTCTAAATCATGTTATCCCAGTAATCAGTAGGGAAAAGATGCACTTACAAATAAGGATTTATCTCCTCTGTCTTGGATGTCCATTTTAGTATGGAATGACTTGCCTTTTCAGAGAGACCTCTCTGGCAGATATAGAGGGAACCAAATGGTTTAAATTTAGCAAACAAATGGCTATACAAAATTTTATTTATATGTATATGTATATGCATATGCATATGTATATGTATATGTATATGTATATGTATACGTATATGTGTATGTGTATGTATATGTATATGTATAGATTTATATTTGATTTAGATTTGATTTAGATTTAGATTTTGCTTCTGTTTAAGATTGCAAATAATAGTGTCAAAAAAGCTACTTTCTAATAGACTTAATATTTCTAGAAGAAAACTTCATCATCTGCATGCAGTGTTACTCGGCCTGTATAGAAGTAGCATATAAATATTTTTGTTTTCAATGACTGAAGTTGGAGGGGAAAAGGAGTGAGAAAAACACTTTGAAATACTGAGATTTTGATGTTTTAGTTGTTACAAGATCTGACCTTTCAAGTGCTAAAAATGTGAAATTTGAGGCTATTTTTACTACTAATAATATGTATGTTTACATGTTACATTTGAAGCTCTCAACACACTTACAGAGAATGTTAGGTATTGCCAGTAAGTATTTTCAAACAAATTCCTGAAAAAGAGGCAATTTAGGTTGGAATCGTCTGCTGTAATTCAGATGCCTGCCATTTGGACATTTGAATCCGATGTACTTACACTACGTTCTTTTTACAACTGCTAATAGATCCCATTTCCCAAGGGCAATTCCTCTTCTGCTAAAACGGGCATTTAAAATAGGTCAGAAAAAAGGCTTTCCACCTATTTTCCTCCGTTCAGTATCAATCAAGCCTAAGGCAATTGTCTCAGATAATTATATATATTAGGTGTATAACTTTTCAATATCCAAATTGAAAATCTACTAATCTACTCTAAATATCCCAGAAAGAGTCAGTTCTCTCAAGAATATGGTCTCCCCATCCCCATTAGGTCAGAAAGTGAGGTTGGAGCAGAACTGCAAATCGAGTCCAGCATAACACTTTCTGTGCTGTGCTGCCTCCTGTTCCCATCCCTCTGTTTACAACCACAAGCAAGATCAAGTCCAATTTATGTAGCTATTTGTATGCAAATTAGAGGATATTTTCAGATGTATTCAGCTCCATGTAGGAGGCAGGCAGTGTTTAAAAATGTGTTTTTTCCCAGGATGACAGTGAGGTTTTCCGTTTCTATTTTGCTCATCCTGCATTTGTTGGCAGGGTGTTGTTCCTGACGCTGATTTATAAGCATTTTAAAGCCCAGTGTGTCATACACTTCCTTGCATCCAACAGAGATTCTGTCTAAGTTTCCTCTCCTTCTGTGAGCTCTGCATCTCAGCCTCTCCATTCTCCTTGCTGGGTCCAGATGTCTCCTCTGTCTCCCCACTCACAAGTCTCAAGAGCCTGCTCCAAACTGGGCACACACCCAATTGCTTTGCACTGCCTTCTCCCATCACTGCTTTATAGGTTCACTTACTTTATCTCTCTGTCCACCAACATTTCTGTATTTCCAGGTCTCCTATCTGCCACCTATGATAATGCCTATGCTGTATCAATCTTAGCTTTATTTCTGTTCAATCTTGACTCTTTCTATGTATATTTCTGCTTCCAATATCACTATTTCCTGCTCCACACATCTCTGCTCTTTCCTATCCCTCCCCACATATCTCCCTCGTAAGATAATTATTCTCTTGGTTCTTCTGATGTTTCCTCTCTCATATTCATCCATGCATTAAATTTTAGAAGATTTAGTTATAAGCAGGAGAAAGTGGATATTTCTCTTCCAAAATCCATGTGTAAGAAACCCTTTTATCCTGATCACACCAGAGTGAATCTAAAGCAACCTCATTGAAGTCAGTGGAGCTACACTAGCATGAAATAAAAATATCATGATGATTGTACTGATCCCAGATCATCAGCCTCATCCTTCTAAAACTCTAAAACTCCATGAATAAAATAAATTAGTTTGTGTCAGGAAATGGTTCAGGGCAATAGAATTCATCATGTCCCAGTACTGCTGGAGCAGATCCTGGCATGGTTCCAGTACAGAATAGCACTCTCTCAGAATAGTTCTCTCCTGAGCACAAGTCAGGAACCATGCTCAGTTTGAATGCTGACACCTGGTTTGGAAGCTAGAAGGTTTAATTGTGTGTTCAAAGGCCATTCCACGCCAGCTGGCCACTGTGTCAGAAAACTGTCACAAACATATCTGATCTTCTTAAAGCTATATCCTTACAAATACTCCATTGTTTCACACTAAGGTCCTGTCTCAGTCGGACAGACCTCAGGAAACCATTCCACTCTGGAGAAAACAAATAGCTGTCTTGATAAGCACATCTCAACGCAGAATAATCTACCCTGAGGTCTAGATCCAGCCCAGACTACGGCTAGCCCACACTTCTTCGGCCAAAGAACATTTTGAAGCACTCCATTATCACTGAAATAGACAGGCTAGATATGAGTGAAGCTCTCCAGCTGGGGCGGGCAAAAGTCAGGGACTGGCTCCTCCTGACCATGCAGAGGAAGGTATGGGACCCTTGGATGGCAGCCACGAGGTCTCTGCCCCCTGCTACCACAATCATTACCTCTTTTCACAGATATTTCAAGTTCTTCTCGCTTTTGACATAACCATCCTCTATCCTCCTACAGCATCCCTCTAGTCACACAATCAGAAGCAGAAGTCCCATGACAGGTCTCTACTGGCCAAAGGCATTGTCTTACAGGTTTTTGCCATCATACTGACTTCCTAATTACTGCAGGTAAATAAAAATTATCTTCCAAAGGTGAAATTTCTATACATCAGTTGCTATAGGCTATTATTTACTCATTGTATTTACTTTCACATATTTGCATATTGTTGTTGATACCATAGTGACTGAAAATAGCCAAATTATACATGTTTTGTTTTGCACTACAGACTTTAATTTTCTGGTAGACTGAAGGACCAATCTTACACCTGTCAATAACTTACAGGCTCTTATTTAAGTATTTCCACCAAGAAACAGTTTATATCAGTAGTTAACAAGCACTTACTAAACTGTTCTAAGACAAAGCTAAGGACAAGTTAATGGCGTAATAAATCAGTCATTACATTAAATGATCAGTTTCCACTGTACAGTATTATTGCTTTATTGACCCCTACTTAAAGATTTATCACAGTAGTATTTTATTGTGGCTGTAGGACACATGGTTGTAATACTACAGGGTGCAGTTTAGCTTATGCTTCTGTTTTATTTTTAATTTCATTTAGTACTTGCTGTGGACAAAGAGCCAAAAGAGTTGGAAGCGCAACACACGAGGACAGAGAAGGTCACTTTTGCTAAATGGAAGCAGGACAGTAGGCACTGGGGGAGTGAAGGAACCAGAGGGATGCTTTTTGTTTGACTCTGAGCTGTAAAGTAAATACAAGAGTAATGAGACTGTAGACAAGGACTACTTCTACAGTTTTCCCTGTGCAACAAGTACTAGCCCCATCTCCACAACCAGGCTGTTTCTTCTTCCTGTCTCCACCAATCAAGGGTTAATATTTCCTCCTAGCTGACTGCAGATCTACTTAAATTATTATTTCCTTAAGTGTTTCCATCAAATTGATGCCATGTTCCAAGAAAAGTACTGTGCCAATTCTTCTGGAAAGAAATTGGCTTGCTTTGGCTGTCACTACAAAGATGTCACATGCATCTATATTGGAAAATATGAGACAGATCATAAACTCAAGCAAGAGCAGCAAAGAAGAGGGTAAGGCTGTAAGGCCAGGCATCATCTTGGCGAAAGTGAGGATGTCCTATGTCACCTGCAGTGGGAGAGAAATTATTTCTTTGTTACCCTTTTTAGGACCCTTTTCTGTATACAGAGTTTTTGGTTGGCTTTTGTGCTAGTCAGGATCCTCAACTGCAATAGTCAAAAACATAACTGAAATACATGCAGACATATTTTTAAATAAGCAACCTTCTTTTAAACTGGCTTTGTCTGGCAGCAAAAATGCACCCAGCCACTGAGAAAAACATTCTGGTGGTTCAGCATGTGCTGAACACCAAATTTCTTCTGCTTTGTTGGTAGCCCTACCCAAATGAGACATTTAAAGCTAGCTTGAGGTATGTCTACATGATCAGCAATCACAGCAAGAGATGCCATGAAATACAGCCCCGCTCAGCTCCATGCATAAGGGATTACCCTTTAAAAGACACACTGGTGGCAAACAGATGTTATCTCCACATGCACTCCACCTCTGGATTTTCCTAATCTATGAGTTCAGAGCTTCAGATCACAGCCAGAACCAAAATACAGAGACATGTCAAATCAAGTTATCACAGCAAGACTTTTGGCATTATTAACATTTCATTGAATTCAGGAAGAGAGACATAAACATCTAGTAAAGAAACCAGAAAAACGAAACTGATTTTCTTTCTTTACCAATACTTCATCCTTTATTGTCATCTTTACAACTTTTTGTCTGACATACTTTAGTCCTGTCTAGAGGTAAGGGAAACGGAGAGAAACAGAACAGCCAAAATATTAGGATACTTTATGCGAAATATCAAAGTCTTACAAAGAGTAATGGTATATTCAGTGATGAGCTCAATAGCGCCAGAACCACAGAAATCACAGGGGTCTATTTTCATCCAAGGTGAACAAATATCTCCAGGAACACAGAATAAATATAATCTGCAGAATTTTCTATCAGTCCTTGCATCAGAACAGTTGAAATTCATGAAGAACATCTATCAATATCAATTAATGGAATTGTAGGGATCTACACTGTAATCCCTCAAATTTTTGTATTAGAATATGATTTTTGCTGGACCATTTATTGCTGGACTAAAAGGCAAGACCACCTTCACCCAAGGTCCTGGCTCGCTCATTGGCAGATGTCCCTAGCTAATCTGTTTAATGATTCATATTGCTAGGAAGAAATTTGTTCACTTGAGTTAGCCACAAATCTGGAAGGTGTTCACATCTCTGAGTCTGAACAACACAGTTCAGTTATAATATATATGTATATACATTACATATAATTAGCAGTATATGATGAGTACACAAACCACAACTGATAGTCTTACATGCGTCAATATAATTATTAGTAGAGTTTACCTACATTCACTTTGCAGCCCACCAGCTGTTTATCAGCCTGTTTATCAGTAGGGATGAATGTATGACAGTAAAGACTTTCAGTGTCACCCAGCAAGTCATCCCTCATGGGGTTTCAGTTCCCTGAATCTGAAACTGGGATCAATCTTTTCACAAATCTACTCTCACCATTTCACCTCTTTTCCCTCTATCACCTGTCTGATTGTGGTTTTATAAGGGAACGGGGAAGTCCTAGATTTGGGCCATTTTTATATTAAAGACTTTGGTATCATGTCTTTTTCTGAAAGCAACGAGTACATTTTTGCACTATTTTTCTGCCCAGCATTTCCAGATTATGTTTGGGGTTTTTTTTTAGCTCCAGATGAAAAAAAGAGCTTCATTTTAATCTTCAAGGTTTCTCAATCTATATAAAAGTCAACCCAGAGACATTTTCTTAATTCATTTATTTCTACATTACTGTAGCCATGGTCCTGCACATCTACAATGAGTCCAAGAGTCTGAGATATGCCCTTTCATATATGGGATAGGAATGGAAACTTGAAGCATGAACTTCACTTCCTAAAACACTGGAGATGTTTTATGATTTATATTGCTAAGAAGCAATTAGATTTGTATTGCTAAAAAGAGTTCGAGGAAAGTAGTTTTTAGTATGTTGATGCAATGTGCACAAAACCTGTGAAATTGTTAAACTTTTCTAGCCATTCTATATTTGCAAGTACATTTTAATTAAAATTGTCTCTGCCTTAATTTGCTTAAAGGATATATAAAGAAATGGCAGCAACTACAAGGAAAGAATTCATACAGTGTCAAACAAAATAGTCCTAATCCTACATAGAAGCAAACTGGAGAAATATGTGGGGTGTTCTCAAAGGGCCCACCAGTGCCCTCCAAATGCATGGATTAGTACTGGTCAGAAAATTGGACCAGTTGTTAGACTGTTTTTAACTTCCTTTGAAAAACCCTTTAAAAAATATCCTTCTCTTAGCCAAAACCTTAAGGAATTTCAACCACAGAGGCTTCTTTAAAATAAATTACCATGTTTTCCATGGGGAAGCATACTTTTCCATTAAAATAATTAAAAAATATTAAAATAAACAATCACAATTGTTTATTGGAAGTGCCAGTAATTTCCACAGGAAAAAAATTTGCAATTTTTTTTAAACTTTGTCTGAATTGCTGTTACATTGCATCCAATTTTCAAATCCTGTGTACTTTCAAACTCTCTATATTATCTCTGGATCTCAAAAGCAGACAACCCAGGTGCAGACCTGCTGCCTAACACTCTTTCTAAGCAGCAAGGGCCCAGAATCCAGCCACCTGAAACAGCTGGATCACATACAGTCAGCAAGACTTCTCCTTAATCCTTGATGGCAGGGAAAAGGAATTAAAAACATATTTTGTGGATGTGATCTTTGTCTATGCGCAGGCACACATTATTCACAGGCACAAAGATCATGGTACCTGACTCCTGGTCCCCACGCCAGCCTGCAGGCAGCAGCATCGTGTGACTTTGCTGCTGACAATGAACATTGTAAAAGTAAAACATTGTTCTGCCAGACTGACAGGCAGAGCAGAGTATGATGTCACTGGCAGTGTGGTTGCTGGCTCAGCTCTCGTGCTCACGGGCCCAGTGAGGGTCGATGGCCATTGCATTAGTATTTTGCATATTGGCTATAAATACTACGCCACAAATTGTCCGTGACACTTGGAGCTGTGCTGCGCTCTATGGATGTGCCCAGCTGGACAAAACACGTCACATTCATTCTGTCTGTAAGACAGATACAAAAGTAAAGAAAAAAAGTCTGGAAACTATATCTCATATATAGTTTTATATTGTACTGTGTAAGTGCCCATGTGAGAAACTACAGAGCCTTGAATAAATGCAATTTCTTTTTCACATCTGACTGCTTTTCTTGAATTCTGGTCAGTAATCCATCTTCCCTGGGATTGCCTCTTAATGTTTCAAACTCTACTCAGCTTTCAACAAATGGTTTAAGAACAAGTTTTCCATCTCCTCCTTCAAATGTGGGCTTTATTCCATATAATTACACTTTCCTGAGTTCTGGAATGAGTCATATTTAGTTCTGGAACAGCTGAAGATATAAAATTCAACACAGTACAACTCATTCAGGCTGCAAAGTTGAGCTCCATCACATCAGAAAACTAAGAATCACAGTTAGAATGCACCTAATCATTTTATTTCTTTCTTTTCTCAGTGCTATATTTTAGGTATAAGCTAAAGAACCAAAAAAAAAAAAAAAATCAGGTTCTATTTTGTATGGATAAGCCAGCATAATTTAAATAGTTACTAGAAGACTAAAGTCACTGAAGCCTGTTTGGCTGGATACCTGATACTGAGCAAGTCTGCTCAGATTCATAGTTTGCATTGCAACATTCCTCAGTAGTCAGAAAGAGAAGAGAACAGAAAATTATCGTGTCACTGTGTAACTTTATAGTGCAATCACTCTTGTCACCCAGTTTCCAAAGCAGTCTAACAGAGCTATGAAAGATGGGGAGAGGGACAATAGGGATCATCAGAGAATGAAGCAGCTCCCATATAAAGGCTCATTCCAGTAGACTATGTGACGCATATGACAAAGGCTTGCAAAATCCTAAGTACTATGGAACAGATTAAATAAGTCATGAGACTTATTATTTCTCATAAAATAAGAACTAAAGAGTTTCCAGTGAATTTATCCGGAGCAATTGTAAAAGCAAGCAGAAGGAAATGCTTTCTTTATACAGCACAGAGTAGAATCCTGGCATTCACTGACAGCCTGTGGGAAGAGACATCACAGGAAAAAGGGTTTAGAAAGTGATTGACTGAGTGTACATCAGATAGGTGGAACCCCTGTATAATCATCTGCATGCAACTCTCATCTCCAAAGCCCTAAAGCAGCTGATTTCTGTGAGCTGAAGAGCATAGCAAATTCAAGGTCACTCTGTTCACATCCTTATCCTGTCACCCTTTCCCCCAGCATCTGTCACAGGTCGTGATTAGAGACAGAAGGAGAGATTTCTAGGCTGACCCAAACAGCAGTGTTTCAGACTCAGAATGTATATTTGGTTGATCGATCACAAAATTACTTTGATGTAAAGTGTCTGAACACAGAGGGAAGGATAACCCAGGAACTACTCTGGAAGGGAATGAAAAAGGAAAAGTGAGCTTTTAAGCTCCTTTCTGTCAACTCACCCGGGGACAGCTTGACTGCAAAGGCATTTAGGAGGGTACTGGAGATTTATATTTGCGCACCTGCATCACTTTCAGAGAACAGAGGATACATATATGCACAGAGTATACGTATGCAGCATTCTTTTGGGATAAGCTGAACAACAAATCCTGGCTTGGACAACTGAAAAATTACTGTATATTTTATCTCATCATCGTATAAAAACATATAAAATGAAGCAGGTACAGGAGAGGTGGAAGGGGAAGGGCAGGGTTTTACTGCCAGCTTACAATCCAGACAGCCACCAGCAGAAAACATAGCAAGTTGCTGAATTGAAAATGGCTAGTTCTGCTGGCTGAGCTGCCAGGAGGACTCCTGCCTCCTCCAATCAAAGGACAAAGTTATTCCATGCTTTGCCCTGCTCCTCCCTCCCAGAATAATTTGATGGGGCCCATGTGTGCTGTAAAGTCGATAAAGCAGGTAGACTGGTGAGGTTAGGTACCAGACAGAGGTATACACAAACTGAGTTGGTGGATGGCTCCAATTGCTCCTCATTTTCCCAAAAGTCAGTGGAGGCCAGTTAAAATAAGGCTGACATGGTGGTGAAAGAGTGATTACCCTGTTTTCTGCCAGCATCCCTGGAAGTGCAGCTCATAAAACATACTGAATCATATAAAAGTCTTCAAGGATTCAACAAGAGACAGGAAAATTAATCTTTTCTCCATTGCATCTTTTTTTGCTAAAATGATGAAACCATACTCCTTGAGTTCTTCTGAAAGTTAAGGACTTTTATTCAAAGAGGACCTGACTCTGCAATCCAGTCATATTGAGTAACATTTCAAGGGGATTTTGCTGTGACAGCTTGAACAAAAATATATTGTTTTCCTATGAATCAGGCCAGCAGAACGGCTCTTTTAGCTTTTGTCATCGCTGTTGCAATTTTCAAGCTGGCAATCAGGGGCAATATGAAGTGTCAAGTGAAATATTTTGTATCCTTTATTCAACAGTATTCTAGAAACTACATGCCATGCCAGCTTAGGGGACCCATTTCTTAGAGTAAGAAAAAGGTTATGATAATAAAATTTACTTCCACCCTAAAAAAAAGCAAATGCACGGCACTCTACTGCCAGAGCGTTGTGGAAGCAAAAAGCTGAGAGGTTGCACAGCATAAAGCTGCCAAAATTATTGTTTTCAAAATCCATTTTCTACTGCGATCACCTCCACAGTCCTGCACCTCCAAAACCCAGAAAAAACAAAAGTAGTTCATAAAGGGCTTCTCTTTGCAGGTCAGGTGGAGATGTAGTCTGATGTTCCCTTATAGACAGTTTAAGATATGTTGTCACAAGTAGGAAAGCTTTCCCCTTAGCTCTTTTTAAGGACTAAAAATCATTCCACTCTAAAAGCAGAAATAACCTTAACATAGGTGTTCTGAATGTGGATTATTTCTTCTAAAAGCATCCCATAATCCACACTACCTTTTCCTGTAGAGCTCCAAGGAGGCACCTCAGGGGCCACCTCTTGTGGAAGGGAACCAGGAAGGTTTTTGTTGGTTTTAACCAAGGCAGTGGTGGTGGCAGTAGGAGCATCACACTTGGGATGCAAGGGGAAAAATCGCAGCATTCAGAGACAGAAAGGGTCACTACTGCAGCGTAGGAGAGAGCGCTGATGCTCTGCTTGATTCTCCTGGGAAGGCCAAGTTTACGTCTGCTCACCTCAGCCCCGCAGGGGGAAAATAAGTCCAAAGCACAGCACAGGAATAAGAATATTTTTTCAGACAACATATTTCCTTATAGGCTCTGCAGCCTCTCTCTGTGTCTTCTTCCATGTCATTGGTGCTTGTGGCTATAAAATTCCTCATCACAAGGTTTTTAAGGCAAGACAGACTTTCCTACAAAGTGTAGAAAAGTCACTGTTCACCTCATAAATACGTGAAGCAACTGATATTTTATGGTGCCATCCATGCCTCATCAAGCATTAATGTATTCCTTGTAAACACATATTCTTTATTTAGTTAGGACAAAAACAGTGCCACGTGCCAGACTCACCATTAAATCCCAGTTCTTCTATTTGTAATGGGCTGTAACAGATGTTTTATCCTCAAAGAATATCCTTCATTCAATTTTCTGTGCTAAACACCCCAAAAATCCTACATTATTGATCTGTACCAGTTTTCCCTCATTGCCTTTCAAATTACCGCACAGAAAGCACTTTGCTGCAGACACGTGAATAGCTGTTGGTAGGTGAGTGATTTATATCCTGGCACAAGAATGACTGAGAATCACATCAATGATTTAAAATGTAGCCAGTGACGGAAGGTGGGAGGGTGGGAGAGGGGGGGAGAGAGAAAGAGGAAAAGAAAGGGAAAAACCTCATAAATTACGAACACATCATCGTAAATCTCCCCCCGACTACAAACATCTCGCACTTTAGCAGCCTGAACCGGAGCTGTTTCAAGAGCTGGATGTGCCACCTCTGGTCAGGGCAGCCACATGCCCTCAAGTCAAGGGTGGGCTGCGGCCAAGGCAAGGCTTGAAGTACAAGTGCAGGGATGGTTTTAAGGGCCACACCAACCCTCCATGCAAATGCCACTTTAGCCACAGGAGTTCTTCATTAAGGCATCAGGAAACAATTTAGTCCCGTGAACATGCTTGGGTGGTTGCCAGAGCTGAGGGTGGGCCACGAGCTCTCTGCGATTGCCTCTTTTTTTCACCTTGTTTTACACACTGAGACCAGGAGAAACCAAATAAAATGCAGCTCAGTTAGTTTCATTTTATTTGGTTCTTCTAAGAATAATGGCATCATATCTTCCAGAGACTACTGTGTATAGCTCAGCCAGGGGTCTAATAAACAGGTGTCCTCTCCTAAGAGCCTACCAACAAGATGGATAAACCAACATGCAACCTTAGATCTGGCACAACCTGCTAAGCTTTTCACATGAAACCTTGTGCAGCTTGGCTTAGAGCACAGTTTGCTTCCAGCCTGCTTTCTAGAAAGCTGGTCTACAGTTGAAAGCACAAGTTTATAAAACCTTGTGTCTAAGCCACCAAATCCATCGGCACACGCCACCCTGTCTGTATGTGTCTGTGCTGTACATCACCCTGCGGGTGAGACAATGCCAGAATGTGCCATCAGGCAGGGAAGAGGTCTCTTTCTGAGCTTTTGGTTTCATCTAATAAAGCTTCATCTGCAATTGGAAAGCTGAAATGCAAATAAAAATAACTATCACAAATCAAGCAAATAGGTATTTCCCTGAATACTATTAGTGGGATTCAGCTCAGCAGAATAAACCCACAATAAATATAATCAGAGATGCACAGAGAATGTCTGTTGATAAACAGCACTGTAATTTTATTTGACGTTTTCTTATAAAATTGTGGGTTTCTACCTGCAGTAGTTTAATTAAGGGGTATATGCATTTACCAGCAGCAATATTGCATTTCATGTCTAGACAGCTTTGTGGACATCAGGTGAGATGTTTCTCCTTCATGTGCTTTTATGATTCAGAAAAAAAATCTGTGTTTACTCTATTAGTGCTTTCAGCCAAGATGCTAATTGATTTTCAGGTTACTCCTTTCATTTTCTGATTCTTTCTTTGACAGTATGGAGTTAAACATTGTTTGTTTTACTCTGGGTGATTTACAGGTAAAAATTTTATTGACCTTGTTTGTCAAACCTATTTTCCACTGAATACACCATGCTGATTTTACTACTGATTTGTATTAGATGAGTTTATATTTCACATGGAAACTGCATGTGCTTAACCACGTACCTTTGATACTCAGATGAATTATACACTACACAGGATAACTGCATCCTATGTAATATGCAGTATCTTATATGGCAATATGTAATATTGCACGTTGTGCAATAAAATGCTAAATATATTGCATTGTGAGACTGCTAAAAAAGCCAGTGTTATTGGATAACATGTTCTCAGTTCTCAGCTAAGAGGCAGGATCTGGAGGGTCACAGCTGTAGTTTGGAAATTCATTTAGGCACAGCTTAGTCTCAATCACCTCGTACATGCTCCTCACACCACTGCCAAGCCGGTTGTGCCTCGTGTGCTTGCCAGCCTGTGCCATCCTTCCCACTTGCTACATGCAAAAATGGTCCCATCTACTCTTATTCTAAAGAAGCTTTAATTTTCTCTATCCTCCCTCAAACCATAAATCAGCTTCCTGCCTTCCCACTAACCACAGCATCTCCAGCTTGAGGTGTTGTTGACAAACTAACTTGAGATGAGATGTCTATCTCATTTTCATGGAGGAAGTCATACCAGCAAAAGATTCTGAGTTCTGATTTGGGGCCAGCTGAGACTGAGCTTGTCCTTATTCAATTCCAGATCAATGAAGCTTCAAAATAAAGGCTCAGGTTCAGGATTGGTCCTGATGTAGGAGCAGTTGGTAAGGATTTTTAGCTTTGTTTTTACTCAACTGCTTGAGTCTGAAACATATTTCTACTGAAAAAGACAGTTCTGTGCCCTGCTTTTGGGTCATGAGGGGGTTTATGATTGTGAAATTACATCTGCTACTACATGGACAATCCTATAGAACATTAATAGTGGTGATTTTGTGCCATCATGAGTTTAGACAAATTATTATCCCATCCTTATTAAGGTAAACCCTTCAATTATTTTGTTAAATTACAACAATAAAATGTGTTGTTATAAAGGAAAGAAAAAAAAAAGCCAGAAGACACTGTGGGTACTTTCTGAACAAAAACTACTGAGAAACCTTAGAATAAACCATATATTCAGCAAATGCAATTCAGGAGAACAGTTGTACCAAAGGCTGCTTTATGGTGTTAGGTGCTGAAATTATGGCCCTGTTAAAGTCTATGATTGTTTTGCCATTAACTTCAAGTGAGCTGGATTTCATCTTCTTGGCCTTCTTACTGGAGGAGGCTTGCTGGAGGAAATAGGCCCAAAGAAATGCCACCGCAAAAACAATACAGGAAAGGAATAAGTAAGCAGAGCTGATTCAGGTGGTAACTCAAACTAGCAGTCCATATAGGTTTGGGTGCTGACAACAAGTGCACAAATGTCACAGAAAACAAAAGCTCAGTTTTGTTCTGAAATTTTCATTAGATCTCAAGAACAGCTCAGTACAGAAAACAGGATTGATATTTTTCTTAACACAAGAGCAGAGGCTTTCAGTTTCTGCTAAAGTAGAAGAGAATGGGAATTTCCACCTTGTTGGCCTACTGAGGCATACAGGGATATTTGTGCTTTGTGATGTGGACCGGCTGCCAGAGAAAAACCACTGGTGTAACTGTGGCACGGGCTCTCTTTGGCCAACACAGGCAAAAGGCTGTTCATCTTTCCATTCCTTGCAGTTGATCTAACTGGGGACTAGTCCAAAAAATGAGTTGTGCACCATTGTCTTCTACCCATCTGAAAGCTGGAAGATATGATAAACATTAGCAAGATACTGTAAACATTAGGAAGTTCTGTTAGGACAAAATATGCCAAGAAATCATTACAGGCAGAGATGGGGAAAGCTTAGCAACTCATACTTCCAATTCTGTGCTCAGTTTCCCTGACCAGACTTCCTCTAGTAAAGCCCAGGTGTGTTCAGAAGCATTGCAAATCTGAAGAGAAAAATTGCTGTGGTATAAAGTTCCACAGGTATATTTTACTGCAAGGAAACCTTTGTCATTTACATTTTTTTTTCCCGATTTGGAGAAAGGAGGGAGAGAGGATAGTCATCATAAACTGGGAGAGAGTTTGAGAGTTTGAGAGAGCAACACCCAAGTTAAGTCACTCAGGCAAGTCAAGCATGTCTGAGAGAGGAAATCCCTGGGCCAAAGGAAGATACAGCCTTGCAGAGCTCAACCTAGAAAAAAGTGCCTGGAGAGATCAGCATAGTAACAAAAACAAACACACATTCTCTATAAGGAATGTCGGGTATGAGAACATCTCAAATATGTGTCTAAAGAGCACAGAAAGTGCAAAAATGAAGAAAAAAAACATTCTTTTAGCTGTGGTTTTCCTTTAAACATTAATGCATCTCAAAACCAGCATTTCTTACAGTTTCTTCCAGTCCTTAGCAGTGGATGCCAGGAATGCAAATGAGCAGCTGCCCTTCCCAGCCCCTATTTTGGATTTTACATAGTTGAGAGAATCTTTAGACCTTAGAGCATATTTATTCTTTGATTTCTTTTGCTAAAACAGACTGCAGCCTGGGTAAACACTGAGGAGGGCATGGAGCCAAGTGGTTAGTCTACATAGGCAGCTTTTTGTTTCTCCAGCCTTCATTCAGATTTACAGCTGAGCAGTTAGAAGTAGTGGATGCACCCTGGAGAATCACTTTCAACCCACGCAAACAAAGCTGAAATCTGTGAGGTTTCCTTCCCACATCCAGATTCAACTAGTTCAATTGTCAATATATATCTCAGATGATTTGGGCAACATATTAAATAATCTGTCAAAAGCACTTGCCACCACCCCAGTCCCACGAGGTCCAGATCTGATCTCAGTTGCTTTATGCTAGCACTGGTTTTTTTGGCACTAGCAAAGTTTTTTCTGGTATGTATCAATATAAAGTTGAACCAGAATGACCAAGGCCCAGAGTACCAGCTTTGACTGAGGGACCATTCAGATAAATAACTCGCTACACCATTCCTCACCTGTCGCATTGGCTTGAGCTCATACAAACCCAAATCACACTCATAATTCTTGTCCATTTAATAACCCCCTTCCCCAAGTCTGGAGCAAACTGAGAGGAGCCATAAATACTGAAGTACGCTTAAGTACATAGCCCACATTTTATGGATAGCCCCTACTTGTCCTGCAGACAACTTTTTAATGGAGAGGAATCAAATATAAACAAGACATCTAACTTTCAGGCTCTTGATTTCAATACTTTAAATCATTTTAGTGAAATTGTATCTTTTGGTTTTCTGCACAACAGTTCTGTGTTTGCAGAGCTTTCTTTTAGGCAGCGCTGCTGTAGTATCCTACAGTCCATGGGAGGTCTGAGTAATTACCCTTTCCATTAGGATAAACCTCCTATTTTAGCTTTATTGAGAGTGTAAATAGAAATCAAATGCTCATCACAAACTGAATTTTGCCCAGCCTTAGACAATGTATGTCTGTATTTAGATGGATGGATGAAATGTACTTGCAGTAGATCCATCTGTTTTGTTTTAGTTGCATGGCACATTACAGGCTGAAGATACTCAGAAGTTTAGAGGAAGAGCCAGTAGTGAGGCGTTCATGGATGGTGTAAAGCTGAGACTGGTAAACCTGGAAGTATCTTCTACCTCTCCCTGAGTGACACACAGCACTAGTTGGTCGACAAATACTAAAGACAAATATACTGGCACTGTCTAAAGTGAGGTGAAGCAGTGAAGAGTAGTACAGAATATGTATCTTTAGGTTCTCAATTTGTGTGTAATTGTGTGTGCCTAAATATATACCTCTCTTGTTTCAGTTTTGGGGGACTAGGCTTAATATCATTACACAAAAGTTTGGCAATAACAGAGAACAAAGGGAAGAGGCAATTTACATCTCAGTTAATAAGTTCATATCTATCATATCTACATGCACATTACATACATTAAAATAAGGGCTTAGAACTTCTTTTAATCAAAACTAGCTTGAAATAATAAAAAGGTCTGCATTTTGAATGTCCTATACAGAAAAATTTGTTTCATATTGTTCTATTGATTCTCTCCATGCAGGCATATCTGGTTATCTTTTTAGCTTACACATTAGGTTGATACAGTTTTAAGCATGGTGTAATAAGATAACAGAAAGCCTAATACTGGAAACACTGTAGGAATAAGGAAGGAAAAGAAAGCCATATTTCAAAAGGCCTTTGAATATTATTTGTGTAATAGATTTTCAGTTGAAGTAAACTAATCCTTAATATCGCCATTACAATGATGGTATTTTCCTAAAGCTTTGTTTCCTAGAGCCTCAAAACAAAAGTCTACACTGTCATTTTCCTCTGTTTGCCATGAATAATGTTAAAGCCACAAAGAGTTGATCACAGGAGATTATAGAGCAAAATGGTTGTGGCAAATGTGCCTAACCTAGAATATGTCTCTATGAAATATATAGCAGAGGGATAGTCCTCCTTTTTTAAGCTTGAATCTTATTAAGGCAGAAAATAAAATTTTTATTCATCAAATTCTTCCTAGTAGGTTATGCCTTTTGATAGACTAATATTATTTTATCTCCTTTTACACTACAATTGATCTACACTACATTAGGAGATACCCAATGTTTAGCACAGGTTATAAGCTTGCTCTCTTTAGCATAACTTTCTAGTAACCATTTTTGCCAATTTTCCTCCAGGGTGTAGGTCTGTGATGGACTTTTTTTTTGCCTCAGTAGCTACATCTGCAGCGTATTCAAAGCAGAGGTCCAAGGCCAGTTCAGGTTTTCACATGAGAAAATGAAGAATTGGGATTTACCTTTACACTGGCTTGAAGAGGAACAGCAGGACCTGCCAAGCGGCAAAGTTAGAGAGGGAATAAAAAAGGAAAAAAACCAAAAAACCCAGGCCTTATCTTCCTGCAAGGCCCTGGCTTTTAGGAAAGCAGCGTAAGTGCAGCCAGTCTCAGTATCTCCTTTTCCTCCCTGTATTAATAAATTGAATAGTATAGCTACACGGTTGCAATGCAGCATGGGCACCCAGGAAGTGCTGGCTGGGATCCCAAAGCACAAGAGGTGTCGGGGAGCATCGGGTGTGGTGCTTTACACCATGGCACACACAGCTCCTGGGCTGGAGCTGGCGCTCTGCCTAAGTTTGGACAGAGCAAGCCAGTACCCGTCTGCTCTGGCCCACAAAGACACAGCCCAGGAGTGACAGCTGCTTTGACTCCTTGCTCAGTCACTGACAGGGAGGCAGAGAAGCCTTTGAAATTATAAGTTAATGCCAGAACTGCTAGCAGCAGCTTTTAAAATTCTTCCAAAAAGATGCTTTTTTACATGCTTGGGGGATACACATTTAACAGAAGGGAGGGGAACAAAGAGAACACGAAAAAATGAAAAAAGATGGGTCATTTTTTCCCTTCAAGAAACAATAAAAGTGATTATTTGTCATATATGAAATTAGGTAATTGGCTTTTGCATATAAAAATCATCTTATAACCAAGTTAATAGTTGTTAAAGTTGTTAAGATAGTTAAATTGTTAAACCCCCCCTCTGTAAACCAATGTCCCTCCCCAGCAAATGATCCATTGGTGAAAGGGACTTGTGATGGACTTTGGAATTCACCAATCATCTTGTGCTGTGGGGCAGGACAGTGGTGGGTTCTGGGAACAGCTAAGAGGGTATAAAAGTAAGATCCCAGAGCCCTTCCCCCTCTCTCTCCCCACGGGCCCAGCTGATGAACATCTCCTGCAGCTGAAAAGCATTGCGTAAGAGGGGGGAGGGGCCTATCTCTGTTCAGGGACCTCGTGGTATTTTTTTTTT
>VZTE01002171.1:935600-1014871 GCA_013397775.1 Eulacestoma nigropectus
CAAGGGTCTCTAATCCTGCACTCCCGGGGTGGGGTTTTTTATGGTTTTAAGAATTCAGATGCTGTTATTTTCTAAATTATTTTTTTGTAATAAACAATTTATTTTTTTATTAAAATAAGAGTTGTAACCATTATTAACATTATTCTCAGGTTGTTCAGCAGTTCAAGATTGCATCACTGAAACAAAACTGTTTCAAAATCAATATAAACTGTGGAAAACTCTTATATGAACACTGATAGATTCTTTTTTATTAGATGAAACAGGGCAGACAGATACCCACTAAAACATGAAGAGAGAAAGAACTACTAAATGCATCTTCTGGTGTTTAATTTTTTTTTTTTTTTCCTCTAATGAAGCTGGGCTTCATTTTGAAAAGGTAAAGAATAGTAAAGAAAGTGTTGTTACTAAATCTGCTGACTCTGTAGTTACGTCCTTTTCCTTCTGGTGAAAACTGCTTTTTTTTCCCTCCTCTGGTGAATTTATCAGCAGGAGAAAGATATAAACCTGTGTTCTATTTGCTATCAAAAAATAATTAATTTTTTCCCAAAAAATAACATTTGGTAATATTGTCTAGTTGAGACAGTACCAAGTTAGGACACAAGTTAGGATCTCTTCTGCTTGTCTGCTGTGTTCCTCTGAAACAAGATGTATCATCTCTTCATTCCTGTTTCCTCAGTAGCCTAATTTACAAAGTGTTTGGAAAAGCACTGATGTAATACCTGCATTTTGTCTTTACTGTGAGAATCCACCTAAGAGAATCAGGTTGGAAAAATGTCACCAGTGTAAAAATTAGTCTGTCACACATTTGAAGAAAAAATGTCAGTCCTCATATGCAAATAAGTACAGTTATCTTTTGAATCTCAGCTGAGATCCTGACAGCTGAGAAACCCAAATAAACATTTGTTTTGAAATGAAACTTAAAAACTAATGAGAAAAAATCCTGGATCACTCCAGTGCTATTTATACTATTGCTTGTCACAGTAAAGGCATATTTTGGGCCATAGTACATGGTGAGTCATACCTACCTCATGTTATGATAGGCAGGAATCCCCCAAATATGACATGAATGCACAGAGCAGTACAAGATGCTCTCACTGTTGTTCTGCAATGTGTCCTTTATTTTGCCTATATTTAGCATCAGCTCTTACTTCTCACTTCTGCAAAGGTGAGTAAAAACACATTTCTAGCTAGACCTTAGGCCTCAAAGAGTTTTGAAAAAGCGTCTGCGTGCTGATCCAGAGTAAATTCACAGTGTGATTCTGGGACAAGCAGAGCTAACCCAAGTGGCTGCTGCACAGCCTGTTCTGACTCTCCCCATCCAAGGCACACAGTCCATCTCGTTTCCCTGGGCTGGCCCATCTCTAGGCAAATGGACCTAACCTAGCAGGAAAATATTCCTCTTGTTATATTAGCATTTACTCCACTGCGAGATGAACTCCCTGAACTGGCATGCCACAAGATCGTCAGTTTTCTGTGCTGGTCCAAGGGCACAGTGGGATGGAAAGGTGGGGAAAAATAACTTCTCTCCCCGTGGCAGCAGCTGCCAGTACAGTTCATCAGCACACCAACAACTGTACCCTGTGTCCAGGCACCACACATGCTCCTTAACCCCACTCTGGGGCAGCCTCCTCCTCCTCTATGCCACACAGCCCCAGTGGGAAGGATGTGAGCAGCCCAGAGGGGAGCAGGGGGGGATGGGAGAGAGGGAGGGAGGCAGGCAGGAACTTTGTCTCCCAGGGTCTCTTTTCATTGCACCAGCAGATGTATTTGTGAAATGATGGGGTCAGAAATCTTTGTGCAGCACTACTGAGTATTCTTAATTGAGGATTTTTCTCTGATTTTCTTTTTTTTTCTTGGAAAGTGTTATATTGCTGAATACTAGACTATCCTCTATGACTTGAAATTATCATGTTTTAATTATTATGTGCAGTTGTTTAGGATATATAGCTGCTTTTTGCTGTTGATAATAACTGTTCTATAAAGGAGTTAATTTATACTTACAAAGCCTAAATATCTGGAACAAAAATTTCCAAATTGTCCAACACATTTTTAATTTTTTTTTTCGTTCAAGTTGTTCCACCTTCCCTGCAAATTTTCGCCTGTTCATCCTGATTAAGGCTCAGAAAAGCCTCACAGATTCTCTTTCAGATGTGAAAATCGCTTCCTGTGCATCTCTGGCTGTGAAGCAACATTAGCAATAGGTAGTGTCTCCTTGTTCTGCTACCCTTTGAGCCAGGGTGGGCTATGCTGGAAGCAACTGCCCGCGAAGGGACCAGAAGGAGTATGAGCTGCAGTTTGGATGCACCAGAGTCCCTTCAGGGCTTTTTTTTGACTTCACCACATCTCAGAGAGTACAAGTATTCTGGGACCTGAATCCCCAGACAATTTTTTAGCAGGAGCCACTCCCCGCTGGGAGAATCACGAAAAGAAAAATCCAGGAGCAAGGACTTAAAGAAAAGCATTTATCTCTTGTTTAAAAAAGATGAAGTGCTGCAGGGAAGCATTGGTCTCTAGTGGGCACTTCCAAGCTGTGGCAAGTTTTCTTTGTACTTAGGTAGTTGGCAATAGATCATCTACTGCTGTAGTAATGTGATTCTGAAGTACGATCCCTGATGCTGGCTTGGAGTTCGTGGAAGAAAACCCTTGCTTAGTTATTATTAACACTCTCCATGTGTCTTAAAGACAGCTGAGAACTGCCTTTAGAGGTACAGGTCTTCTGACAAGACAGTGATACGTGCTATTTGTTGTGCTGCTGCCACTGAGACTGTTTATGTTAAAGCTGGCCACCATCAAATTCAGGGAGGGAATTATTTTCATGTAGTTGAGGCTAGTTGTTCCAGAAATCAGTGGCATATTTTAACCATATTTGAAGTCCCCACTGCTTACAATCAGACTGGAAATTCATTGGAAAAATACTTAGCTGGCATGACAGACCAGATGAGGTGAGAGACATTCTTTTATCTCTGATGTGAATTATTTTACATTTCCTTACATGGGTGTCATCCTCAAGGTGATGGAGTGAAGGAGAACGGTCCTCTTTGTAACAGCTGAAGAATGGGAAGATGGGGCAAATAAAAGTTTTGCCCAAGTGCCTGTCAGGGGCACAGATGCATGCAAGGGAGGAAGGCTTAACACACCATTATATAAAAAAGTGAAAGCCTGTAAATACCAGGTAATCAGGTTTCCATTTTTATGGCTCTACACATCTATCCATTCCTTGGATATGGGAATTCATTATTTAAAGCAAAATTCTGGACAAAATCATAAAGCTCCAACTGCTTTTCAATTGCCTCAAAATTCCCAGACTGATATTAAAACCAAAATTATATAAAAACAAAAGAAAAAAAAAACTGAAATGAGACTCAGAAAAAAGTGTTGCTAGACATGAAATGAAGCCTTAGACTAGCCCAAGTGCTGAATTATGATGTTTGGTAGGCTAGACTTGTGTTAGGGAGTGCTAATAAATACAAATAGTCTAAGTCACGCAAACATGTGGGTGGATGTCTCTCCCAATCAGCCTCAGAACTGCTTTAACATGATATTGAGAAAGAAACTACGTAAAGGGAGGCACACACAGCTGAAACACTTCTGGCCAGCTTTCAGGGCTCATCCTCTGAATATCAGCATTGATACAGCTCACTGTCAGCACTTGGTGTGCTGCATCGGCAGGCGAAGAGAATAGAATCAGGAATCCAGCAATATCTTGATCTATGAGGAAGTTGATGCTAATCCATGAGAAACGAATTTTCAGACTCAGAAGAGTGGATGTCTGTGCTTTTGGTGAACATTCTCCTTGCAAACTGAAGCACACCTTTGCCTACCTCTTCACACAAGTTTCCGAGCACATAAAAATTAGGATTCAAGTGGGTAAAAGTTCCTCACTACATTCATTCCTTCTCCTGAGCACTGTTGGTCAGTTCAAACTGCATCATCTGTGTCTGTACGTATGCAAGACATTTCCAGACAAATTTCCTTCAGCTTCGCATCCTTCAGGTTTTCTGAGATTATAGTGTGGCCTGAGCAGAGAGGAGGGAGGGGGTGTGGTTTTACCACCACAGAGATGCCTGTAGCTCAATCTGGTGGCAAGTCTTTCTCTCTTGCTCTTTCTCCATCTCTTGTGTCACTTCAGTGACACAAGTAAAACACACCTCTCTACCATCCATACACTTCCCATGTCACTCTTCACCAGTTTAAAGCCTACCATGGGGTATTCCTACTGTGGGCCAGATATTTAACAGTGCTCAGTAGTGACAGTAAGTCCTGAAAAGCTACCCCATAATGAATTGCACGTTTGACTTGGCAAGGAATGTCTCAGAGTACTGAGTGGCTATTATTGTGGGTTTTGAAAACATACTGCCACAGCAAGACACTTGGAGATAAGGGATTTTCCTAGGTTCTTTCCCTTCACATCCACTTTCTCATTGTTTGTAATTTCTCTGGTAGATGAGCTGAAAATCAAAATCTTACTGCTGGAGAGAATATACTGTACATCTGTTTCCAAGTTCAGAAATTATTGAGATCATATTGTTTGTGGATCTCCAAAGACATTCCCTTGTTCTAACACAGACTAATGTCAGTTTTGTCTTGCTCCTGCTGTACATAGTTATATTATTGCTGTTTATATTTCCCTTATTACTTTTGAAAATCATTGCACTTCATCTTGATCATCAAATTGGTGCAACACACAACACCATGTAGCTGCTTAATTATGCATGTGAGTGTTCATTTTATCAAAACTACAGCTTTCATGTGCAATTTTCTAATAAGGAAATGACTCCTGTGCAGTTTTTTTGTGAGACACAGCACTGCATGGCTTTGCAGACACCCACGCCACAATGTCACAACATTTACACCATAGCATGCTGCAGTCTGCCGCCATGAAATGCAATGAGAAAATAGGAAAATACTGCTATTATGTCATGCTGGCATTATCTGTTGTAAAATGTGTAGCAGCCACATTTCTCCAGCAAAACACAAGACTCATCTTGTCAAAACCAGCCTCCTCATGGAGACCAGACAGAGGAAAATCCTTGGGGGAACTTCCAACCATTACACAGCTTCTGTAGTTTGCCTGCAGCTTTGTTGCCTTTGATGTCACACCTATGCAATGGCACTGGGGTAGAGGGAAGTTTCCCCTTCATCAAGGTCAAGAGGAATTACTTCTCCAGCACAATGACCCAGTACCCTGAGTCCAGACTGAAGTCAAATGACCTTCATACCAAAAATCACCCCAGATGACACTCCTGGTGGTTTCAGCATGCAGCTAATGATTGAGTACTCCCTTTACTCCAGAAGCTGGCTCTATGGATATGGCAGGACACTGCACTGCCAGAGTCTGTATTCTAGGCACTGTCAGGAGAGAGTGAGTCATTCTGTCCAACTGGTCTCTACAGCTTTCAACATTATCTGATCAAAATATAAAGAAACACCTATGCAATTATCCTATACCTTTTGTAGGCTGAAGGATTACTTGTCAGCTACCACTCTCTCCTTTGATTTCTGTATTAGATAAGTCTATTCTCTAGGACAAGGAATGTTATGCTTCTTAAACCATGCTTCTGCAGAGAAGACCTAAGTGATTTGCTTCTTTGGCTCATTAGCTTGTCCTTGCACTTAAGAAAGGACAGTGCTGCTTATGAGTTGAATGCCCACTTCAGCTGATGAAGAATGGCGAAGAGATTAACATGGCTTTATCTCCATTCTGTCCACACTTCATATTAAATTTCCTTGCAGGTTAAGAATTATGTAAAATGCTTAAATCACCGCAGAACAGTTTTGTGTGTGCTGTCCTGTGGGTAGTAAGAAATAACACTGCAAAAGGCAGATGGACAGAACGAAGAGCTAGAATATGGCAAAGATGGGCAGGACAATGACACAGTGATGAGCAAAGCAGCCGGACAAGAGCCTGTGGACCATTTTGGGAAGTAAGTTACAGGGAGTAAAAAGTCATGATGAATATGTCATTTTCCTATAGACAAGTGTCTGAGAACCAGATTAAGGACATTTTCCAAAACAATTATAAGCTTATTTTAGTAAATTATGGCATAAATCAGTTTTCCTGTATCTGTTATCTGCTTTTCCACACACAATGACAGCTAGCACATAAACACATGAAAGAAATTCCTCATATGAGTCCCAGTGTTCAGCAGATCCTAGTTGTGGATCTCCATTTCTTCTCAAAGCCAGGCCCCTTTTCATGTTGACAAGATATATTGGGACTCTGCCTGCCAAGGACTCACATTTTACCTTTAAATCCCTGCCATTTTATGTGTTACTCAAAATGCCTTATTGTAAATAGCTGCAAACCCTTTTTTTTTTTTTTTTTTTTTGAGTAATTAAATTAGCTGTATATTCATTCCCATTTGGATAGAATTTAATTACCTAAATTTTGTACATCAATATAAATATGTCACTCTTTCAAAATATGCAGTTAACATTCAGTTAATATGCTCTTAGCATTCTTAACATTCAGTTAATTCTGGTTTTAGTTGCTTCTGGGTTTGAATTTTGATAGATTTGGTGTCCACAGTTTTAGGAAATCAGTAAATCAGATGGATTATCTCCCTTTTTCTTGGCCTTTGTGTAGAATTCTTTCCTATTAAATACAGAAAATCAGAATCCAGTACCATCCTTATTACTTAGACTATGACAGCTGATTAGAAACAAGATTACTGTCTCCTTTTATTCCTCTAAACAAGAAAATCTGCCCAATTGCTAGAATGGGTTTATAGGGATTCATAATGGATTCATCATTCACACAACCCTACCAATTAACAATATTACACTAGGGATTAATTTGTCTAGTGACATTTAGGACACGTGTTGCACTTACCAAGGGTGCATGCAGGTACACCTTAACTCAATAATCATTCTGTTATTAGCACAAAGTCTTTCTCAAAGTGAAAATCCGCCAGTATCCATAATCACCTGTGTAGAAAGACATCATATAAAATATTCTCTGGGAAGCTGCTGCCTTCAGTATTTTACATAATAGCTGCCCTAGTATTTTAGATCATAAAATGTCCTTAGCCATAAAATATTGCCATTTTCAAATACTTCTGTTCATCAAATCAGAATGTGTGGAGTGTTTCTACAAGACTGCACCCTTAAAGCCTTGATCCTGCAAATGCTTGACTTTGATGACACTTGAATGTGGCTATTACTCATGTTTCTAAGGTTAAGCATATTCATGTCCACTGGATCACTCCTTAACTCCTAAGCATCTTGAAGTGGGAACATTGCCTAGAGATGAGCATACCCCTGGGAATAAATTTTCATTGATGTGCTTCCATGCACACTGTATAAGAATCAATGATGTATGTATTTCTTTTCATTTAATGAAAATAAATCCATCCTGTGTCCTCAGCGAGACTAGTTTACCACCAGCACATCACAGATAAATGAGTCACAAGTCAGCTAAGGCCAGCACTGCCTCTGCAGGCCTCACCTCTGTGTCCCGTGCTGGTTTCTACCCACAGAAAGCACAGCCTTTAACAGCTCTTCATGAGGACTGACTTAGAAAAGGACATGATTACAAGTTCAAATCTATGCATTTCATACATTTCAGGTAAATTCCATCCTGTTTTTATAGGTTCATACTGGGATGGAGCTCAAGCAGGGAGGTTTGAACTAAACTACTGTGGCAGCGGCCAACCCGATGAGTACAGAGCTTGAAAGGACCAGGGCTGTAAAAAAATATTAGCCACATATCATTATTAGTGTTTCAGAAGAGCATACCTTGAGTTCATTCTTGCTAATTCAGCAAAACAGAAGAATAACTGCAGTTTGTTATTCTTCACATGGGCATTTACCATTTCTGAGCAACGGTAAAACAGGAGAGGATTGGGACTGCAGCACGTGAGCAGCAGAGCCAGAAATACACAGGTTCAGATAATCACAGCATTTTCACTCACATAAGAAATACTTCTGTCTACCCAAAACCACCACTGAAATCAGCAGCCAGGGTCACAAAAATAAAGTTGTTCAACTGGGTTCTTTGTTTAAGAGAGAAAAAAGCCACACACCATAATCTCCAGTATGGCACTGCACATACACACTCATGCAGACACAGTCCTGCAATGCCAATTTTATGGACAATGCCAGCTCTGCACCTGCCTTGCAGCTAGAGAGCAGAACCAGGGGCTTCAAAGACAAATTTTGCATGCACGCAAACACACAGAGAAATAACAAAGGTATGGCTCAGAAATAACCCTCTGAGCTCTTGGGGCACGGCTAATTCATCCCAAGGCTCAGTAGCTTGAGTCACCCCATCAGTGCTCCCGGGTGGGGGGGGGGCAGGGAATGCCACACTCTTGGGAAGGCCTCATCCCATTCCAAAATCGTTTCAGCTTCCCTGCCACTGGAAACATCCCTGCTGCTGGCCCCCGCACCCATTGGCATCCTCCACTTCATCCTTCACCCCAGACAGCTCCCCCAGCCGCGGCGCTGCTGGTGCCCTCCAATCAGCAGATATCCATGGCAACCGCTCTCCGGCACCAGGAGGAGACGGCTGAGCTGGATTGAAAATCTCCCTTCTGCTCCTGCCTCCATCACGTGCGACGAATGGGCAGGCGAGCGGTTTCCCTGCTCCCCCAGACTGGGAAGCCGATTCCTGCCTCCCTTTGTTTCCTTCTGTCGGGCCATCCCCACCCGCGCGGCGCGCTCACCGGGGGCAGCCTCGCATCGCCGCTGCTGCTCGCTTAGCGAGGGCGCTGCCGGCTGGCACTTCTCTCACACCCTCCCAAAACTGGCACTCAGTGGGAGAGCCTCGCAAATTGCTGACAAATACAGAGCCTCTGGCCATGCCAAGGCTTTTGTTGCACTGCCCTCAGAAACCAGGCAGCCGCGTAATAAATAGGTTCTCGTAACACAATTAAATTGGGGGAATCAAATAACTGTTATCATTATAAAGCGTTTGTTGATGCCACAGATATTTAGACAGGATAACAGACTGCACATCTCTTTCCCTCTCCTTGCCAGTGGATCCCAGGAACCGATTTGCATGCCGTGGCCCCGTGGCTTGGCAGCTGAGCCCTCGGAGGATTTGCAGCAAATCTGTCGGCTGTGGACTGCTCAGCAAGCACATGCAGACACAACCCTTCACACTGATTTCTGTTGATCCAAGGTATCGACAACCCTGGACCAAGCCAGGCTGCCAAAAATTATGAACTCTGTTTGGGGAGTGTTTCCATTCTAATTTGTAAGCTAATATTTTTGGATATCCACCTGAATCTGACTTGTAGTTTGACTTTGTGCTCCTCGAACGAAACATTCTTTTTTCACTCTGTTGCACTTCTTGCCAGATGCTTGGAAGGAAGGAAGACAAAGGAATTTGATGGGCACAGCACCAGCACAATCCTGTCCCACCTCTGCTGCAGCAGTTCAGAGGCTGATGCTAAACCTCTGTGCTGTGTCCAGGTTGTCTCTGAGTGTTGTATCACCCTAAAAGGAGGCTGAGAGACAGGCATTTACCTTATTTTTATCACAGAGAGATCAGTGCCAAATGTCTCTGGATCTATATTCACAAGAATCTGCCTTCCCTTTGGCTGATGCTGACAAACCCCTATACAGGTCTGCAGTCTTACAAAGGTCTTTCGGGATTCGTCACTGAATACACAGTCCATTAAAATGCCTTAGAATATACTTATGAAACATCTGCGATAAATTTTTTAAGGAAAAAACTGTAATTCATAACTATTTTAAATATTAAAAATTGGGGTTTTCTCCCAAACACATAGAAAATTAAGATCATCTGCAATATGAAGAATCTTTTTATAAAATCCAAATTCTAATGATTGTAGAGGGTGTGTTCCTGTTAGCTGGGATGCCTGAATGGTTTGGGGTGCAGACGTGTTTCAGGTGACCGATTCACCTAAGTGGCTAAGATGGCACAACCACGTTCTTCAGCTGCACTGTGAAAACAGCAGCCTACAACAACATCAGAAACCTGTGTTTTCCCTAGACGGATGCAGTGGATAGGCCACATATGTAGCATATTAATACATAGAGATGATATATACAGGCTTTTTGTCTCATCCTTCTAAAAAGGTTATTAACTGTCTTTCTTACATCTAAGGGGAGAGATTGGCCAGAGCTGTCATATGTTCCTGTCAGATTTTTCATACCAGCACTGCAAATTAGGGCTTTAGGGAGTTAGCAAAAAATAAAGATAGGTGGTACAGAGGCAGGTGGAGAGAACTGTTGAATGTTGTATTTGCATAGGGTTTAGCAAAAACAGGATCAGAGTGAATTCATTCCTGTTGCAGAGGACCGGCTTGAGTCCCATGAAACACCCCATTAAGCCCTGACGGCTCCACAGCTAAGGTGGAGAGAGATCCTTTGTATGGACAAAATACTCCCCTTAAAGAACAGCAGTCTGTCTTGGATGTCCACAGTGTTTCCAGCTGACTCCAAAAAGATGCAGTGCCGTGTTGGAAAATACCATCCCACAAAAACCATAAGATACAGCTATCACTAGAACCTGGAAGGGGAGATAAATATATCATAGCAATTTTCACCAAGGCAGGAACAGCTATTATTGGTCAAGAATACAAGGGCTATAGAAGTGATAAATTTCTGCAGCAAGTCCACTTACAAGAATTCTCTGCTTTGGTGTGATTTGTTCACTGCATATATTCACATAAACAACATTATCAGGTCTTATTATTTCCTGTGGGTTATTTATTTATGATACTGTACAGGCCATATCTTGTCATAAGCCTGGGTATCTCAGAGGCTGCCCCAATGTACAGTGCCTGCATGAAGGAGAGGGGGAGAAGGACCACACCTGTTCCAGCCTGTTCCCACACTAGAGTGAGTCATGCAGTGCTTTGGTCAAAAGAAGGAGAAACTGGCTAAAAAACCTGAGCAAATAGTGAATATCATTAACTGCCTGCATTTGAATTTCAAAGTACAGAGCTACCACAGGAGAGTTTATTTCCAGACTTACCCAAGCTTCACGTTCTTTGTTTAGATGGTTCAGGGCAAAACCTCATTATTTTATTACTCCATAAAGCCCATGAACACCTCTTGCCCCATACATACAACAGAACACTAATAGTCATATAGCAGCTCATGCAAAAGACTTCAAGGCCCACCCCTGCCCAGTTAAAAAAAAAAAATCCACATACATAAGTGAAAACTACAAAAAAGCACTATGAGAGTTCCCAGGATTTCAGGATTTGAATGTTTCTCAATGATCTACTATACATCAGCGGAAGGCTTTTCTCACTAGGAGAGAAATAACAAGTTTTGTTCATGCAACTAGCAATTTGACTCCTATTGTTTTGAAGATATTCATGTTTTCTTAAAAAAGAACTTTCCCTACTCAGAACCCGGCTACTTCTACTTGATTATTCAGTGAAGTCACCATAATTCTTCTTCATGATGCCAGTCTGTCACTATCTAAATAATTGCCATGTCACAAATTCAGCAACATAACTTTACAGTGAGATGAAGCAAGAGGAAACAGGCAGTGGGGTTAAAAATACTTGGTGAAGCAAGCCTTTGAAAGTGGCTTTGAAATGCCTTTGAAAGTGGCCACAGAGGCTTGACAGAAAAAGATAAAACCACCTGAAAGGTAAGCAGATGTAGGCAATGACACAAGTCAAAGTGGCCCCCAGTGTGAAAATTCTCCTACACAAGACAAATGAGAGCATTTGGGTCACAGAACAGTCACGTCTGTGTGAAGGGTGGAACATATGGAAATTTTTGCTGTTGATTAGGGTGTGCCTATGGCAAGGCCACTTCAGTTGGACTTGCTTCAATTCAGAAATGTTCAGCTCAGCATAATGATCTGGTTGAAATTCAGAAAAGAAAACCAAGGGTTGTGGGTTTTTTCCCTTTTCTTTTTTTTCCTTTTTCACAGATGCCAGAACAGACTATGTAGAAATCAGAATAACAGTACAAGGAACGGAAGAACGCCCAGAGCCTGAGCTGGGAAGGTGATGCCCCAGGTAAGACACCCTGTTTTGGGATGCCAGCTAGGACAGAGGTCCCATGCCTTTCCATTCTGCTTAGGGTCAGTTTTTGCCCTTCACAAAATGAGGATAGTGATGTTTAATGGCCTCTGTAAAGTTCACTGGGTTGGGATGAAGGGGATCTGGACTTTGTTCTTGTCACTTCCATCACTGGTTGAGTGATGCTGGGCCAATTCCTTTGCTCTGCCCCGGGTTCCTCAGCTTAATCAGGGCTAACAATACCGACCTCCTCTACAAAGGGCTTTCCAGTCCACAAAAATCTGGATGCTATTATAATGATTGGCAATCACATCATGAGAGTGGGATTAATTTTTTCAAATTCAGATGTTTAAATTTTTTTAACTCCTTCATGACAACCCCAAGAAAAGTCTAATGGTCACTTTAGAAGTTAACATTTTCTTTGGTGTTTGTGCACAAATATTTATGAGACTCGATCCAATCACCAAACATAAATGCAGTCCAGAATATGAACTACATTTAGACTCGCCTTTTGAAGGAACTGTTGAATACTCAGGAATTGAAATCTTAAACCATGAAGTGAAACCTAAAGAAATGTGTAATGGATCCAGCTTTTCCAGGCTTATTTTCTGTATACCAATGACTTAGTGATAAAGAGAAGTCTTACTTGTGATTCCTAAATAAATCAAAGCTATCCATATATCTATTAAGGTGATGGCTGTTTCTCCAGTGAAATGGGGGTTTTTGTCACTTTACTCTTCTTTTCTGAGCTGAACTTCAATAAAAATTCAAATTCAGGACTAACAGTGACATAGAGTTCTGTGGACTTTGGGTAAGGTCCATGGTGACCTACAGCTTTGTGTCCTCACTGGGCCTCATACAAGTATGAACCTGTGTTTCAGATGACCATCCTTGTCACAGCACCCATGATGTATTTCATGGGCCTGACAGTGTGACACCATGAGGCTTGGGGGAAGACCTCAAGTTTATTTAATATAGTCCCTCAATGCTAATAAAGAACTTAGGAACTGATAGAGGCTTTTAAATAAGCCTTTAAAATCATACTCTCTCACCTGGGCATGAATAGGTCCAAATTAGCATTTTGAATGAGATAAATTGCTGTAGATCCAAGCAGGTAATCAATCACACTTTATCTAGGCCTTTGCAGGGGTAGAGAGGATGAATGAAACTGCAGTATTGAAAAGAAAATGGACATAATACACCAGCCATGCTCCCTGCCCACTCCAGAATAAAGAGAAGGAGATTTTAGAGAGTCTCCACTACAAGGAGATGCCCCTTTTTGTGATTAAACTTTATTTAAAAAAAGCTCATGGCTTTCACTTCTTCTGTACAGTCTGAGAAATGGAGCAAGCAAGACCAGCCAGTTGTGTTCCAGACACCATTCTTATGGTCCATTTCCCTTTGACATTTTCTGCTACCCATTTTCTGTTTCAACAGCACATACTCACTAGTTCATTTCACAGCCTCTGCTGCCCTATACATAGACCTGCTTATTACATCAGGTTCATTGAGGTTCAAGAGCAACTCAAATGTGAAAGAGAGCCCTCATTTAGTTTCACAGTAATCTCATAAATGCTGCACAAAGGTACCTCTAATTTCCCCAAGGACAGATTGACCCACAGACCACTGTGGGACACCATGATTTTCCATCATTGTTTCAGAGGCTGAGCACTTGTAAGGGGTTTTTTTTTTGGTTGTTTTTGTTGTGTTGGGTTTTTTTCTGGAACAATTAAACAATGGAAATTTACGTCACATGAGATCTTCCAAATATAGCCTGTACTGATGAGAGGAGATACATTTATCTCCCTTTGTACTTTTCTGAGACCACCACAGATACAAAGAGTAGAGGTTATTAAGCCTGATATCCCAGCTGTATTAGCCTTTCTATCCTGCAGCTGAATACACAGAGTCGAATTTGTTGACTAGGCTTACATCACTGAACAGAGGTACCCAGGAAAAGATTCCTTCAGTGAACTGAGGGAAGAGACGAGATTGAGGCAAAACATATTTTGATTTTTATTCAATTAAGAACTTGAAAAAAAATATTTGAAAATATGCAGCAGCAACAAGATGTTTTCCAGTGTATATGTGTTTGCAGTCCAGTGTGTTAGAAAGCTGTGAAATTATTCATGGGCTTTTTCTCTGAGATAAGTCAGTGGAGAAAGATAATATCTCCTCTCAGCTACTTTCTCCTAGGCTTGAGATAGCCTCTTATGTTGACTGGCTTACTCACATGGCTAGAAAGATCAAATAGAAGACAAAAGCTCGATGCCTTATTCAGATAACCACCCACATTTTTTGGCTTATTTGAAATATACAGATAATAGCTGAAAAATTCCCAAAATATGCACAAAAGCCCTCAATAATTTCAAGAGTCATTCTTGTCATACGTGGGAAGACTGTCTAAAGGGAAACAAAGTTATTCCTTATTAATGTTCATTGCTACCCTTACAGAGGACTCTATTTATTTGTTTGTTTGTTTGTTTCAACAGAAATTTGATGATGGTCATTCACTCTTGACTGTTTTCACCTCTGTTTTTCCACATGATACATGAAGGACAGAGGTCTTTCCAGAGCTGCTTCTGTTGCAATCACAGTTGCTATGTCACAAGCAACGTATTTCATATTTTCTGCACCTCTCCCTTCAGGGTAGGTCAGGTTTGAAGCACTAGTTAGGGTTCTATTTCACTGATAGCCATGTCCAAGAAAAATATCGTTTATTTGAAAAGGCTACCTTTACTTGTTCAGTCAAGGAGTCCACAACTCTTCATTTTCAGATTCAGCTGAGCTGCACATTGCTTAGGTGCAAGTCTTTACTTTCTAGTATGGTAAATACTAGAATCTGGCTTTCCTTGGCCAAATTCCAGAGGGAGTTCTTTAAAAATCTAGACATGACCACTTAATTGACTTATGCCAGAAGGAAGATTACTTATTAAATAAAATGAGTTTTGATTTAATCACGTTTCAGAACTGACTTCGATGGTCTGCAAAATCCAGGAGGCAGTGTAAACACCTGCATCCTGAGGCCAATGTGAGGAATAGCTATACCACCCCTTAAACTGGGCTCCTTGAACAGTTTTGCAGCTAGAGAAAAACAAGGTAGTATTTATAAAACTTCAGCTGGTCTTCTACTTTGAGGCTTAAAGACAATTCTTGGGGCTTCTGTGGCAAGAATCCCCAACCCAAGTTAACTCAGAGGATGGATGAAGAAATACAGATGAGTTACCTGAAAATACAGCTCAGTATCTATTGCTGTCACTATCTTCACTTAATACATGTGACAGACATTGCAAGAAGTGCCAATACATAATTCAAACAGTCCATCCTGCTGAGAAATAGGCAGCTGTGGTAAAGGGATGCTTGGACAAGCACTCTACATTGGATGGAATTCAAAGCAAAAGAACCTCCCACAGTCACTCAGGCATCACTCTACAGAAGCTTTGTTTTTAAGGAAGATATACCAAAGCTGTAAACAGAGGGCCTGGATAGCAGGTGTGATCCACAAATGACAGCTCGGACCATCTCTTTTCCTTTCCCACACCAGACCAAACAACATTTGAAGGCAGCCTTGCAATGACTCACAGCAGACTTCTCCACCTCACTCTGCCGTTTGGAGCATGTTGCCATTCTCTCTCCACAGGCTGCCCACACATCTGGTCTCTGTCCCAGGTCCACAGATACTCATCCCTAGGCTATGAAAGCAGTTGCAAACTGCTTGGATATATGGAGCAGGTGGCAAATCCTTGATCCGTGCCAGGGCTGTAGGGATTCTGTTGTGAAGGCGTTTTAGACCTTACCTGCGTTCATAGAGACAGAAATGGTTATACAGCTTGCAGCACGTAATCAAACCTGCTGTGGTGAACCCAGAGATGCAAAATGCATGCTTTGGAACCACGGCAGAGATCTCAACACATTGACCAGAATAGGAAAATGTGGAAGTGCATGTGTGATGGAGGATACAAATAAGTGCAGGCAGCTGCCCATCACAAAGCACAGGAGTACACAGTGTGTTGGGAAATGGTCACAGAGGCACAGGGGGTTATTCTGCTCTCACTCTGTCTTCTAGACAATCCCTGCTAGGTGGCTACATCTCAGTTATTGTGTTTCCCCAATACAACTGGAAGAACCAAGGATCATGTCTTAGCATATAAAGTCAAATCTACTACTCTTCTGAGAAGAAAAAAAAAAGTCTCATTAAAGACACCATTCCCCATACAAGAGAACAGCAACATCAAAAGTACCACACATCTACCCAGGTATAGAGTACGTATTTGAAAGGCAAACCTGAGAAGCTCTGCTAAGTTCTCTTGCCTACAGAACAAAAAGTCACCTCTGCCCCAAAACAGGAGCCAGTGCTGATAATCTCTAACTAATAAGTCAAAACAGAAAGACATGCTTGCACACTGGTTGGTTTATCAGGATAATTTACATTATTCAGCTAATTTGTGAGCAACAGCGACTGCTTTCTGAGAGACTAAGTCTGTCAGGGGAATACTTTTCCCCATGAAATATGCAAGCAGTTGAAGGAACAGACACAGGAATTGTCAATTTTTACATAACAGATATATTTTTGTTTTGCTATTTTGACGGAGCTTCAAAGGAGAGTTGAAATGTCAGGTGTGACTCAGTTTACACATCCACGTGTGTCAAAGGTCCAGCACAGTACCTGTTTGAAATGAGCTGCTTCCTGCCACAAAGGACTGTGTTCCCTGTGCCAGGGGATGGAGTCAGTACCGTAGTCACCTTATTTCCCCCTCTTTCACTTTTATCAGCTCATATATTCTAAGCATACACGAACACATTGTCTTCTTAGACAACAGGCTTCAAGGGGGAAAGATGTGTTTTCCCAGGGCTAGGTGGCTTACAGGATTATACAGCTCTAAAAATCTATTCACAAGGGGATTCACATGAGAGGACACACAGGATATGATGGTGGGAATAAAGAAAAAAAAATCAAGGCAGCTCACAAGACTAGGAAAAAAAGAAGACATTCAAAAATGTAAAAATCCCCAAACCTGACACTTTTCAGGATCCTAACCAGTAACTGCTGAAGCTGTGAGAAGACAAAGATCATTGGGCTGAAATATTGGTGGTAGTAGTTCTTTCACAAGGGAATGAAAGGTCACAATGACGTCTTCTCTCCAAGATGTAGTTTCCTAATTTTCTCCCCAGTACCAGGAATGAATTCACTGAGAAAGCTGTGCCCTTGTGGAAGGCGTGAAATCTTCTGCTTAATATTTACATCTTTACTGAGTGGTAATATGGAAAACAGGTTTGGGGAGTGTAGAAGCAGGCAGCTTGGGGAATACGCTGGCCTGGTCTGAGGCTCTGCAGAGGCAGACAGCCATCTACCGCCAACAAATGAAATAGAAAGCAGCCCCACAGGCTTCCTGAGAGCTGCATTTACAGAAAACCATGTCTCACAGGAAACAGCTTTGCTTGGCACATCAGGCTATCCAAGCTAGCCAGCATCAGGACAAACCTGTCTCAGGAAATGTAATATTTTCTTCTCCCACTGACATGTTCGTGCTGCATCTAGGGGAAAAAAATCAGGAGCAGATGATGGAATGGAAGCCTTTTCCATACAGATATGCTGCAGGTTTTTGGATTCCATTTGTGGAAAATCCCTTCTCCCCCTCTCTCCACCCCCCTCAACATGCACAGTCAGATTCACAATGAATCCTCACAGACTGAAACGCTCTGAGCTCTGACAAGGAAGGGCAGCGAATGGAGGCCAGCAGTGCAAATTGGAGCGCTGGGAGCACACCGCAGGTAGCTGAGTATCAGATTATCCAGGCACCACAGACTACAGCTTCCACCTGGAAGGCAGAGAAACAAAAGCCTCCCTTTGCGTCCCAGGGTTCTGCAGGTATTAAACACAGCTCCTCTTTGTGGTAGACCCAGACTCTCACAAGGAACAGGGAGCAGCCAGTAAGCTCCCAGGCTGTCCTCAGGGAATGGACTATTTTAAGCCTGCTTGCAAACATCTCCCTGCGTATGTGCTGTATTTTCACGGAAGAATAATTTAATCTTCATTGCCATCATTAATTTTTGACAGAGAGCACCATATGACATCCTGTTTACAGCCCACTAAATCTCCTGTATGAAGCCATGCTTACAGAAAGAACAACAATCTGAAGAGCTGTGTTAACTTTTATGATTACATTCCAGCCCTGAAATACGGAAACATGGTTGAAGTTACACACACACATACAAAAAAAAAAATTTAAAAAGAGGTTAAATTTTGTTATGGTGTTTTCAGGATCCTGAAGAAAAACTTCTTGTTTAAATAACCTGTACTAATACAGCAGATACCTTTAAAAACTGCTGTATAATATATCGGCATTCATCCATATGCAGTATTTACCCTGTTGTTTCCAGCTGGGTTGAACAGCACAGGTAAGTACTGCTATTCAGAGAAATTCTGTGACAGCAGCAGAGATTTAACCCTGGTGAGTGGGATTTTGCTAATACTTCTTGTACTCACATCCTTTCATTTGGAAATCTAAGAAGAATTTTGGTGAAATCTCTTACTTTTCCCTGGGGGGTAAAACCACTCAGAACTAAAAACCACCATCGGCAAGGAGAACTGAGGTGAGCCAAGGGCTCCAGAAGGCTTCTGACACAGAGGCATCACAACCACCAAGGTTCAGAGAGGGACTTGTAAAACCAGGAACAGTTCAGCAGCCACAACACAGCATGCAACAATTGTGCCAGTTCAACAACAGGGAAATCCCATCTTTTAGGCCTAGGTTTACCCAACTAGGTTAGGCACACCCAATTAATTTAGCACTTCTTCAAAAATCAGGGAAACAAGAGAGGTCCCGCCAGGGAGTAATTCTAGTGTTAGACTAAAGAACTTGAAAGATAACATCAAGCCAGGATTATCCTCTGGAGTTCTCCCACTCTTCCCCTACTTCAGAGAGTGCATAGAAATACTCAAATAAGTGCCTGAACAGTGTGGGGTAAATGTGGACAATAACTGTCCTCTAACCCACCTCGTTTGAGATGAGACTTTCCCTTTGCAGTGGTTTGAAGGACATCCAAAACACAGCCAAGATTTCTAGTCCTACCTAACTATTCCAGGTGAGACTATTCGCTTCCACTACATATTTTAATAAGTATATATTCTATTAAGCATTTCATGAAGCATATAAGTACATATTTAATACAGTAATTCCCTTTCAATCCTGCTCCTAGCAGCAATCATTCTTCACATACACCCAATTTCTTTTGGATTTAAGAAAGTTGAGTCATGGCTTAATACTCTATAACGGTCCCCATTAACATTAGCTCCCAATCATCAGTTTCTAAGGAAAACCTCAGTGGCACTATTGAGGTGACAGCTCATGACTACACAGGGCAAAACCTGAGTTGTGTGGGTAACTCCATTCAGTGGTGCCCCTGGAAAGTATTTATCTGGAAATCAAGGTGATAAAAACTAGACACTACAGCCAACAGCCCTGTGGTTAATTTAATCTTCATAGATTAACCAAAAAGTTCTATAAAACTTTACCATTGTGTATTTTGTACAGATTTACACAAAGCCTGGGTTTCAGATCTGTTGGTCTTTTCAATCTCCAAAAACCTAGCAGCAAGTACATGTACTTCTCTTTGTTAGAGGAATGAATAAAACTCTGGGGATTTTTCTTTTTTTTGCACTATTTTTCTATTTGGGTGATAGAGACAAAATTAAGAACAACTAACAGTTTTGACCGTTTCCTACCAAGTTCTCTCACAGTCAAGGGTTTTACAAAAAGAGCAGGAGATGTTGTCATCACCATCTTCAAGTATTCCATAGCATGAGTACTGATGGCTATCAGATATAACCATATTTTTCTTTCTTTTTCATTCCCTTGTGTATTAGTTTTTATTATTAGTACAGCCTGTTGAACTTCACGCTCCAGTGAGGGCATTGCACAGCCTTCATCTGGGAAACACTGACGTCATGTTTGAGACCTCTTCCACGACCCACATTTGTGCTTCCTCAATTCTGTTTTTTTTTGCCTCCCCCATCCATTTTCTTAAAGAAAGATTGTTCTCCTTTCTCAAAGCTTAATAATCCCAGCTGCCTCCTGCCTATTTCCCATATCGATGACAAGTGCCCTCCCCAGACTTCTCCCTAAGCCCTCAGTACCTGTGCTCCTTTTCCTTAGGGTCACATTCCTGCTTCACAGCCCTATCTCAGCCATCATCAGAGGGCTGCAAAGAGCTGGTGAAAGAGCAGAGGAAAGTTGAGGACTGTTCTTCAACCCCTCAAGAGCCCACTTTGCCTTTGCTGCCCACACTCCTCTGTGGAGCTCTCTCTGCTGGAGCTCCACCACTACCCACACCTGCACCTTCACTTTTAGGGCTGCAGCATAAGGAGCGTGGGGTAGGAGGCAGACAGGGAGGGCACAGGGACATGGTCTTGTGTTCTCTGAAGTTTACATCACATCTCAGTTGCCTGGGTCATCTCTCTCAGCCTGATGCCCTGCTCCTCTATCCCTCCCTGCCACAGCTGTGGTGAACCTTGCCCTCTGTGAGCCACCTGGCTTTCTTCTGTCTTTCCCTCTGCAGAGCGCAGAGAAAATAACAAAGCTTTTAGTGCAGGCTGTGGTCAGGAAAGAATTGAGTGAAACAGTTACTTTTACTGACATTTCTTTATTCCCATGGCTCTTAGGGGCGAAATTGAATAAGGGGATAGGATTGGTGATCACATCAGCTCCGCGCTGTGGTTAAAGGGCTGTGAACCCTGCTGAGAAACTGGTGATCTTCTTTTTCCTCCCATCTACACATAATGTGTTTCTATCTAATTGCTCTGACATTTACCTAGTGGAGATCAGATGTAGGATTTCGAAGAGAAAATAGGTTTCAATGAATGCAACAATTAGATTATGAAAATGAGAAGAGTGCTTAAATACTTAGGTAGCAGACTTTGCAGAAAGCTCAACACCCCAAACCTTTGCAAGCTCAGTTAATCCTACATGGTATAATAGCCATGACTACGTGTGGCTTTTCATGGGAAGGCAAAGGAAGTAATAAAATCTTCTGTAAAAGGATGACTAAAGGAAGCCACTCTTAGGACACAAGTTTTATTTGCCCTGCAAAATCAAAGAAATATGCTACACATCCTTGATCCCTCTGTAATGAAATTATATTTATCATTTACATGCACAGACCAATGTATTCTGACATTTAAGAAAAAAAATAAAAGTGCAACAATCAGACCATAAGGGTGCTATTACATTTGGAGGGTTATAAAAAGCTAATGCCAAGGAGGTGCTCTAATCGCCTCACTTGGCATTTGGATTTTTCTGAAAACAAGAGTTCCTCTTCACATGCAGGTCAGAGGCCAAGCCAAAAAGATGCAGGGGTTTTGTGCACTGGATCTTTGCTCAAAAGGTCACCTCTTCCTTTTCATGACTTCAGAAGTTTTAAGTGAACTTGCTGAACTTGCTCTTTGGGAAGAGGATGTTTTACCTACTTCAGTATTAAAGTGACTTTGTGGTAAAACCTGATGTGTGACTTGTTTCCTGTGGGAAAAGCAACCCAGTTTGTGGGGAGCAGCAATTGCAGGTGCCATCAGTGTGCTTTTTTTACAAAGGAGTTTTTTGGTAGGTGCTTTCTCCACCCTACATTGTTACTGTGAAAGGGCAGTAAACATTATATCTTGAAATGTTTACAGCTTGGAGAGAGTTGCTGACAGAGCCCAAGAGAGATATCCCAACTCGATTTCTGACTCCAGACCTCATAGGGACAGGCACCTCTAGCAGGCAAAGAAAAGTGGCATGTCACATGCCTAATGCAACTCCAGCCCTTGTCCTCTCCTGTAGGATATGTTCCCTCTTTCCCTTCTGTTTCTCCTTTTCCTTCCCTGCCTCTGGGCCATTACACTTTTAGCTGTGTTTGAAGTGGTTTGCTGCTGTGCACACACTACAGATGGTGATAGAGCACACATTCATTCTGTGACAGATGTATGGAACCAGGCCCTAAACTCCAGCATGCTCTATCTACTTAAGGCAGCAGCAGGAGCAATTCCTTCTCCTTCACCTTTCCCTGCAGCCCCAGGCAGCAGCAAATCCTCCTTCACCTTTCCCCCCAGCTCCAGGCGAAGTTTTATTGATATTCATTTTCCTATTGCACACAGGACGGACTACAGTTTATTTCTGTGTTCAGAGGTTTACACTGAGACTCTTTTCAGACTCAGACTCCCCTGAGATGAGGGGAAAGAAAAGGAAGAAAATAAAAATAATAATAAACCCCCTGAAACTTCTAGCTAGGATGACACTGCGGTTGAAGAACAGCAGTCTTGGCATGTGTGGAGAGAGTGTGACGGCATCACAGGTCCCTCTTCTCCGTTTCCTGCCCCACCCAACATGGTGACTAGAGATCCCAACTTTGGGGTCTGAGAGCATGAAAGGGCTGGAAAGTCCTATCAAGACTGAAGCTCACACAAGGGAGGAAGCACACTCAAAGGAGCAGAGGATCTGCCACAGCCCAAATAGCCTGAGGGTTCATGTTTTGTTTAATAACATGTTCATTATAATTTCCCTCAAAGCATGCCATAAATGGAGGCGGACGGGGAAGAAAGGTTCAGTAACTAAGATCCTTTGAGGGTTCAGTCATGCTCATTATCTGAATCTCCTAAGCATAAGAATAAACAAAGAGGCTGTGGAAGCTGTCCATGTTACATGTTTCCACCAGTGTTTTTTTTCCAAGATGCAATTTTGACCAGAAATCAGGCTTTTTGTTTCCTTAACAATTGTGCTAACCATTAGGCTATTATATAGAGGGTGTGAAAAGAGGTACTGCACGTATACTTTTCTTGCTGGTATTTGCAGTGGATGGGGGAGAAGGAAGGAGCAAATGTTTTAGGACCCACCATAGCCAGAATAAGGTGGACATCAAAATTAGATGAATCATATTTACTCTTTGGAGGTGCCTCTATAAAGCCAGTGTTGACTCAAAAAGCTTGATGAAGGTTAAATCAAATCATCCCACCTCTAAAAACAGGCACTTACAATACAGTTGTACGTCTGCCTAAACTGATCATAATTGCCCTGGGCCAGTGCTGCTCTTCCCACCTCTTTGATTTAAGGGTAAATTTTTGGGACAGTGCGCATCTTTTGCTGTCTTACAAGATTTATGTTGTAGCATCTCTCTAGGCTCTGCTACATCACAAATAAATATAGTTTTCTAAATGCAGGGTTCTCCTCTTAGCAGCTTTGCACCATTTAAGTGCTTTGCCTCTCTAGGATGCTATGATCATTTCAGGTGGTGCTAGGAAAAAATAGATACTTTTTGTTAGGGGTAAGTAGGACAAATGTCTAGAAGCCAGAATTCCTCAAAAACTGGCATGGTATCATGAGTTTTGGTATAAATAAGCTGCTATAAAAGCAGAAGTGTTTGTCACATCTATTTTATGATTTCCTACCTTAATTCCATTTCTTCCTGCCCTCCTACACACAATCACTTTACACATCTCCAGCCCCCTCAGCTGAAGTTTCCTCCAGGGCTGTTTAACTGCATCAGGCTTTCTTCCACTGAGAGACAGTTCAAAATAAAAAAACCAACATCTTTATGTACTAGGGGCGTTACCGACATCCAAACCCTGAACCTTTTAATGAGTGGCCAGCTGTGGCCAGGCATAGGAAACATCCTCCGGCATTGCTTGTGCACAGTTTCTGCAGGAGCATGCAAACTAGCCCCAAGGAACAGCCAGACAAGGCTCTCTGCCTTTTCACAAAAGCAATGTTACAGTCCTTTGAGCTGATGGGAGTACATTTTTTAGGAAAACACAAGAGCTTTGATGCTACAGTTCTCCTGCAGGCTGAGGTTGGTAACAACATCACGCACAAGCCAAGGAAATGGTCAGTAGTCTCACCCTTCTTGAAGAATGCAAACAGGACTACAGTGGCTACAAATGTGGGGGTCAGCTGGCCTGAAGGGAAAAAAAAAGACAGGCAGCAGGATCCTGTCCTCCTGCTGAGGATATAAAGTACTAAAAGCAGTTATGCCACTGTGAGCAGTTTAGTGGCTCGGCATTCCTCGTTTCCCTTCCTGTTTAGAGAAGGAAGGACATAGCTTTTACTTGTCATGGGCAAAACATGATAAAATTATGTTCTTCCAAAAGGACTTCTACCTTTCCTCCTTCCATAATATGTAATACCAAAAGTCAGTGCAAAAAACACCTACTTCAGCCTATCAAAGCCCTCTGAAGTTTTCAGGATCACTGCAACAGAAGAGGACGCAAAGGTCAAAATTTTGGTTAGGATGATGGCTTGACATGCATCCAGCCTCAATAGCTGTGACTGCTCAGCAGGCAAAGGGCTGCAGGGAATCACTGCTCCCAGGACTGTATAACCCCATCCCTGCTCCCAGGACCGCAGGCTATGCAGTATGAAGGCATATTGGTCACTGAAATTTTAAGATATTCTCTCCCTCTCCAAAGCCTTAAGCACTGCTGAGGTTAACATTGTTCCTAATTATATCTTAAATAAACATGTGACATCAAAAAATTACTCTGTAGATTCTCCCTCATCTATATTTACTCAGGCATAATAGCAGCTGCCTACACGATTTTTGTCTTGCTAATGCACAGCAATAATCATAGAACCACCCACAGCCCATCTATTTTGGTAGAGTGCAGAAATAGACATTAAACCTATAAATGTCAGAACATGCCTTCATTTCAGATGTTAGTATTATTTAAATTAGCACTTGAATGATGTTTCCACAACGTGATAGCTTTTCAAATGATGGTATATTGCACATGAAGTGCACTGGCCCCGCTTTAAGCACCCTCAACCCATTAGGCCCATCTATGATTTGGTGCTTTTAGAAATGCAAACGCATTGAAGAAGGGCTGTGGTCCCTTTGCTTATGCCCAGAGGTCCTCAGGGAACTGCGGATGCCATAATTACCTGAGTATGGTTTGAATATGGGGCTCTGGTCGGGAGGTAAACACGACTTGTGCTTGCTGTCCAGACCCATTTGGGAACAGCTGCGTCTGGGTGGTTGGAACATCACGTTATCTGAACATGTCCTCACATTTCAGAGTGAGCACGGTGCTCACTATGAAAGCAATGCTGTTGGAGGGAAAATGTGTTCACCGGAAAATGGAAGCAGCAAATCATGGTTTTTCTGTAGGTCTAGGAAAACTAGGAACAAATCCTCCATCTTCCTTCTGACCACTAAAACCCAGCAAGATTAATTAAAAGAAAACCAGGGAAGAAGAACGGATTATTTGAGATTTAGTGGACATGGGGAAGCTTATTGCAAGGAAACCTTATTTTAAAAAGACAAAAAAAGGGTAAGTGTGAAATCAGACAGCAGTTAGACCAGATCAACTTGATGCTGCTTTCAAGAAACACAAATTCTGCTCAAACAGAACAGTATAAAAGGAGACACCTGGGATCAGACTACAGGGAACAACATATGCTGGTTTTAAGGTGAAGTGCTGCTATAATTCTCTTACACAAGAGCAGAGATGAAACACTGAAAGACATCCATTCCTGAGGAGGCCCTATATGTCATTTAGTAAGTCCTCTCATTACAATAAAGTCTTCAACCACAAACATCACATTTTATTACAAACAGCATGCAAATAGAGCATCATGCTTCATCAGACAGGAGACTAAGTTCATTCTCCTCTCTAAAACAAGAGCCACAGCAACCACCAAACTGCCACACACACACGAGCTGCACGTACAAAACCAACAGTGACACCTCGTGGGCAATATTCAAGCACAAATACAGTAACTACGATTTCTTCCGGAACATCAACTTTAGCAGACTGATCATCAAAAAAAATGAAGGCAAATGTTCTTTTGTAGCACTGGAAAAAAACCCCACCCTTTACTGAGTGCTGCAGAGGATAATACAGACAGCCCGGCAGCTCCACACAAAACTACTCATGTATCCTCCAGGAGCAGTACCAATGGAGTCCTCACTGGCACTGGGGGCCTGCCCACAGCAGTGTTTTTAATTAGAATTAGGTGTGCACTTCAAAGGACATCTCTCCCTCATCTCTACTTTCTCCAATTTGGTTTGCATGCCAGTGCTGTCCCAGCAGTAACACTGAAGACAACATTTGGGAGCACAAACTGCAGGGGACAAATGGGCACTCAGTGCACAGGCCAGGCCTGGCCTCACCTGCAGCAAGGGCCCCGAACATGCAGCATGGAGGTGATGGCCAGCCTGCCCAGAGCCTCCCACAGACTGGTCCTGGGTGTTTAGCAAGCCAGGCTTTGCATGGTGTTACTGTGGCTGCTTCTGGGCTCCAGCTAGCCTGGATCTGCACCTCGCACTGTCCCCAAGGTACCCCTAGTCCCCATGTCTGCTGCTGATACCAAACTAGGAGGAGCTGTGGACTCCCTCAAGGGTACAGGGACATCTGGATAGACCACAGAGCTGAGCAATCACCAACTGTATGAAATTTAACAAAAGCAAGTGCTGTATTCTCTACCTAGGATGGGGCAATCCTGGTCATATGTACAAACTGGGGGATGAGGACTGCAGCGCTGTCCTGCAGAAAGTGATCTGCAGGGGTTTGGGTTGATGGCAGGTTAAATTTGAGCCAGCAGTAGCCATGACAGCAAAAAGGCCAACCACGCTCTGGGGTGCATCATGCACAGAATACTTTTCTCCATGTAAGTTCCAGCAAGAAATGATGTATGGCACTTGTACGCTCTCATCAAAAATAAAACCTATATAATAAAACCTTCTTACTTTCCTTTATCAGAGTGAAGACTTGAGTAAGCTGCAAATTGGATAAGCTCCAGGAGAAGTTTTTTTAATGGTAAGACTACAAAAAACAATTTCCAAATCTCTTGTTAAAAGTGGCTGCTGAGCAAGAGTTCTGAAGAGAACAGTTAAGGACTGGAAGACTTCTCAATTCAAAGGAAATGCCAACACAACATTTTGGTAAAGGACCACTGCCAGGTCCTTCCTTTGGTCCACAATTAAGGTTAACATTAAAATAAAATCAAACAGACCAAGTGCCAATCTGTCCAGATTCTACTACACTGCAATCCAGTCAGCACACAACCCATCAGCTGCTCAAGGCACCAGACATTTTCGCTTCACTGCCCAGCTTTTTACGGTCCCTGCTGAGTTCAACACACTTTCAGACAGAGGGAGCCAACATGTTAAACTTTAGGAATATCAACTCTCTTGCGCACACAGGAGCAAGGACGTGGCTAAACACTGGAGATGTCTTTTTTGAAAAGGGCATCAAATTTTGGTTTTTTCTAGTCACTAGAAAGACCGCGAAAGGAAAAGCATATGTTAAATGCATTCAAATAGCTAACACTGGCAGTAAAAGACGAAGCACAGAATCAATTACAATTCTTCTAAAGGATGGTGTAGCCTGGCATAAGTCTTGACGTTACAGCCTGCACGTGCCTGTCAACACCTATCTATGACTACAAAGACTGACTGGATAATCACTATTAACACTGCCTGGGGTTATTCACCTCAGCACAGAAAAGGCTATTCACACTAATACCTATGTGGTTTCAGGTTTAGATTAAGTGCCTAGATGCAGAGCCTCTGGATCACACTAGTAATATCAAATTCTTGGATCAAACTGCTGACATTCTTTTGTACGTTACAAATTGTTCAGCTTTCTCGTAGTGATATTGCACTAAGAAGTGTCGTGTTGAAGAGGGCACAATCAAACCACTTAAGATTAACTAGATTTGTGATTTCAAGTAAGGTTGATTTTCAGTAAAATCTAATGTTTTTTTAGACAAAAGTGAACAAATGCAACTTTCAGGCACCTTAAATAAACATTCCTCTTTTGAGGAGAGAAATAAATACTCTACTTTGTAGGAGAAGAAAAAAACCCCAAAAAACAACTTTCTGGCCAGGTTTTCCATTCATAAAGAAGCGAATACCAGAGTCTCCTACACAAGCCCTTCTTACCACACTGACTTATTTCAGCTCTATTCCTAGCCAGTTTGCTAGCTAAAAGGACATACGTCTTCCTAGACTTTTAAAAAAGTCCTCGACCAGCAGAAAGCAGACTAAGTTACCTGTTTCTGAAAACAGCAGATACTTTTTCCTCAGGAGTTAGTTCTCCACGAATTTAGTGCAAAAACTAAGAGCTCTGTTGTGCTTAGCTCAGAGAGAACAACAGTTTTATTCTGAAAACTTATTTCCAATCAGAAAAACAAGATATAGAAACAGAAGAGCAATTTGTCTCATCCCAGGAAATGCTCCTTCTCCCAAGCAATTGTCCTTGCAGTTCTGCCTCTGGCCCACTGCACCTTAACGCCTCCCTCCTCACAGCTGCACAAGTGCAACTGCACAGAACAGCTGTAAAGCTATCTATACGTTAGACAGATGGACACAAACATACATTCAGTCTTCTAGATAATCTTGCTGGTTATTCATCTGAAGATGGTCTGGAGGATAATTGCTTGAGTGCAGACTTCAAGCTACACAGCCTAGAGATACCCAGTTACAAGGCACTCTTGCGTTCAGCATACAAACATTATCAGAAGTGTCCTGATGCCATGAGGCACTTACCTCACTCTGGTTTTACTTCTGTAGTTTATTCCCATGTGTTGCTGCACTGTCCTCCCCCTCTACACAAAGTAGAGTTCATCAAATTACTATTCTCAACATGCATATGTACTAACTGAACTGCTACAGAACAAAAAGACCTCTTAACAATTTCATCTTCAGTTAAGAGCAATGCAAGATTACTCTCCCTGAGAAGAATATCTATCCTTGTACTCTGTGTACTTTTACAAATCCTGCAGGTTTTCTTCCCCACAACTAGAAACTAAACTCAGATCCTTTTCATATTACATGTGAACAGTACTATTGAGAATGAGATTGGTACTTGAAGTGTAGAAAAATAAAACTAGCCAGAGGCTATGGAAAATGCAGCAATGACATTTATTGGAATTTCTCCAGGCATTACAAAAAAAAATTTTAAAGTGAAACAGAGGATAAAGCTCATTCAGTGCATCTTTAAAAAAAAGATGTATCTGAATAATCTTGATTCTTTGTAACAGACGCTGCTGCAGTTCCTGGGATTAGATTTTTATGTACACATCAGATAAAACTCACTCTGAACAAAACTGCAAAGAACTGCCTTTTCACTTGGCATTTCCCCATCTAGTACAATACGACAGTCTTGAAATATCTAAACAGATTCCACATAATTTTACACACAGTGTTAAGACCTTTCACCCCAAATGTAAAAAGAAAGACTGTTAAGTAAATCAGTATCTTTAATCAAATAAAACATCATGGAAATAAAAAAACAACAACAAAAAACCCAGGAGAGACAAAGCCTGTCCACAGCAGTGTGCAGCAAATAAGCGTTGTTGTTCCTCACTTTTATGGTAACATAAAGCATAATACTTAGAAAGCTGTGATATTCAGTCCTTGCTTTCTAAATTGGACAATCTTATGCAAAAAGACACTGCTGGATTTGGCACTTTGCTTAATTGGTTTTCTTACTAAAAAGAGTGTGTGTTTTCTGAAATACAGTATAAACGGAAAGAGATAACATGAGCCACTGTAACACGCAATTAAGGGTTCGACATGCACTCCAAAATACTTGTCCATTACACATTTGTCTAAGCCTTCTTAAAAATTCCACTCAAAAACATTTTCAAAGTGATATGCAACTTTTTATACCTCTATAAACATAATTTCTCCCTTGAAATGATCAGACTTTATCTCACCTTCTGTCCAGAACACACAAATTCCTGACTTTCGTTTTAAAAAGAAGACCACAAAGCAGTATTAAAACAGGAATAGCCTGGAAAGCATTGTTAAAACTGCGCCTGTACTTCAGAATCCCCTTTGAAATGTATAGCCACTGTATATGTGAAAACTGAAAGGTATATAATATCTGAGACTTGCTTGGTCCTCTCTTGTGCACTCATGCTTCCTGCAACCTACCTCAATTTTCCTCTCAACTAAAATTTAAAACAGCTTTCTGCATCCCAATACAATTAGACAAGGCTTCTTGCAGCATTTCTTTGGTTAAATGAGAACCCCTTACACACCTGACTCTTACAACAGGCAAGTCTCCGGTGGAAAATTAACATCGAAATAAATCCCATCCCACTGTTGTGCTTCCTTCCTCTCATCACGATCAACCCCAGGACAGGCGGAAGCAAACAGGTCAGGGAGGGAGCAGCAGTCACTTAGCTCTTGCCTTTTCGAGCTCTGCAGACACCTACTCCTTAGCTCTGGGCGACGGAGGCGGAGCTATGATGCAATGCTTTTTTGTTTCCAGTTCCAACATGCATGCAGAATTACACTGCTGACTGGTGCAGCCCAGGCAGCGGATGGCACTACAGCTCTTTCGGTGCAAACCATGTCATGATACTTCTTCTGCTTATTGGTCTGTGCTCACAATGTCAGTAGAATTAAAAGAGAGGCACGCATGAGTTCACACAGATTTTCCACAGATAATGTGAAACATGCTGCTCTCTGGAGGGAAAATTACATTCTCTTTTTTTTTTCTTCAAGTATTATTCAACATATTCAATATACATATATATAAAGACACACTATCCTCATTTCACTATCCTCATTTCACTACAAGACAAGCACATCTAGAGTGAATTTGTAGATGACCATTATCTTCATCTACTCCAACTTCTCTTTTCCTTTAGGTCAACTCCAAATATACATCTACTCATCATAATTACATGTGAGAATCCTTTATTTCCCCCTTGTGATTTATTTACATAATCATAAAAAAATTAATAGCCTGAATTTGCATACTGACACTTGAAGGCCCATCTGTAGCTATGAGTGTCCCAGCACTATTTTTGGGTAATACCATTGCCTATTGCTAAGTAGATATTGAAAGCAGCATACTCATTTTTTCGCTCCCTTTTTTTTTTTTGAAGAAATGCTGCCTAGAAAACCCTGGTTTATGGCTTACTCCATATTTTATTATTTGGGTTGTAGTTTACTTCCTTCAGGAGCAGTTCACAGTCAGACAACACTTCTGCTGGCAAATACTTCACTATCTGCTCAAGAGTCTTTTGATATGTTATCTTCTCCTGTTCCAGGGACTGAATAACAGTCTTCATTCTGTTCTCCCGAGTCAAAACAGTCTCCAGGCTAGCTTCCAGACTCTGAATTTTAGCGTGAGCAACCTGTAAACAATAACATCATAATAAACTGATTAATTCTGAATAATTTTCTTTTAATATCATGGTAAGGTATCTGTTAAGGAAAGAATTACATAGCTACTTCTAAAAGACATCTGTGTAGGCAGACAATACCAGGAATGCGCATTGTGTATCATACACAAAATCTCCTCACAGTGACCAGATCAATCTGAAGGATTTCTCAAAGCTTTACAGAGGGAAGGAGACATACAAGTTTCAGCAAGCAAGGGACAGCTGAGATTAACAAGGAACTGGAGCTGGAGGGGGAAAAAAGAAATGAGCAGCTGGAGCAGCACTAGAAGACATGACCTGTGTGACAGTGATGGAACGAGGGGAACCTTCCATGATAAAGTGAGAAGGATGGAGATGCTGGAAGGAAAGAGAACCTCAACATTAAGTCTAGAAGCAGACTCTGTTCCCTATTGTCCCATTAAAAACCTACAGCTTCCTCTGACTAGTCAAAGAAACCCTGGACCACAGCAGTAGCAGTTCCTTCTGTGGGAACTGGAAGAATTCTGATTGTTCCTAGGAAAGGGTACAAACAGAGGAATGAAGAAGTTATACAAACAAAAAGATGAAGAGGTTAAGAAACTGAGAAAGATGCATTATTGTAAGGCACTCTGAAAGAACAGAAAAGCTTTGATAGAGCCTTTCTAATCAGCCACTCAATTATTCTATGCCTTTGGTGCTTTTTCAGAACAGAGGTAAAAGCCAAAGTTGCAGTAAATAAATAAAGAAAAATAAAAAAGAAAAATTAAAAATAGTAAAAAGTTCAAGTGATTCCTGTTTTCAGTATCAAAAGAACACAGCACCCTAAGCCCATAAACACAAAAATAATGAGGACTCAATCTTTCCTTTTTTCCTTCTTTTTATTTTCAGGTTTCAGAAGCTGAAAGTGCTTTCTGAGCTCTTTGCAATGCTTGCTCAAATTAACAAATACAACAAGAAATAGCCTGGTGATGAAAAAACAAGAACTTGCCTTTCAAGAAAATGCAAGACAATACATATTGAAGCTGAAACAAGTCTTGGCCAAGCTATGGGACAAAGGGTGAATAGTGAAGGAGGAAGGACTTTTTTAAAGCACAACTTTATTAGACAAAGTCTGGTGGACTTTCAGATGTAGTCAGGTCTGCTAGGAGAGACCACCTTCCGAAAGTGGAAGGTGGTCTCTCTACGAGTTTCAGCAGAAGGAAACAAAACAACACTGCCTACACAAAGGCCTGGAGAAAACAAGTCTGCTGCATTATGGATTATTTCTTAAAACTTTCCAACAGGGAAGCAAAGAGATGAAGGGACAGAGAACTTATTTTTCAGTAACATACACAAATTTTGCCAACAGATTTTATGGAAGATAAGGGTAAAGAGATTTTGGGAAAAAAGAAATCTAAATCAAGAAGGGAAAGTCCAAGGAATGACAAAGGAGTTAGAATTATGCCTAGCAGAATGGATCACTGTAATTAAGAGAACTGCTCAACTGCACAAGGTCTTACAGCAAGAAGACTTCTCACATAGACTTCAAACAACACTTTCTCCTCTATTGGCTGAATCATAGAAATGACTTCTCCATGAGTTTGTAGCTTAAGTCGTTTACCTGTAGCTTCTCCAACAAATCCATGTTTTGCCTCTTCAGATGATTGTTTGCCCTCTCCAGTTTCTCCAGGGGTTCACCTTCATCACAGGGACTCATGTTTTCCTGTAGTTCCTCTTGAAGAACATGGTACTCTACTTCATAGGCATGGAGCTGTTTTGAAATATCCATCTCAAACACCTGCCATGAGGGATAAAAACATTTTAAACTACAATAGAGAGGACTTATTCCACATGAATGTCTGACTAAGAGTCATCTCTTCTTGATTAATGCTTTTCCTGTTCCCTTCAAAAAAGTGTTTAAGGGGATGTCTACAGTAAGAGCATTATAACATAGAGAGTTGTAGCCATAATAAATCATAGAGTTCAGAATAAATTGGATCATGCCTTTTACAATTACCAAATACCACCTCTTACTACGAGATATATCAGCAGAAAAGTCTTATTCAATCCAAGAATTTTATAATATGACCAAGTTTTATAGACTGTTGCTCAGGAATATCAAGAAGTTCAAGACAAAATTTTTGATTCTGGGATTAATCAGATCTCTACCTTCAAAACTGGATGCCTTGACTCCAAGAGCTCATTTACAGACTTCTACAAAAACATTCTTCACAGTTACAGTTTCCATGTGCTCTATCTCTGCATGATGACACATTACTTTCTTATTGGGATACATTAGGGAGAAAGCATTGTGAAGATTACAGAACTGAGCCTCTAACAGTGAAGGGATCATAGGACCCTTACCTGTTTACACATCTAGTCACAGCCTCTCAGCTTCGGAAAATTACCAAAGATTTTAGACTAGGATTGGAAGGATGTCTACAGTGACATCCATTTCTGTTCCTTATCCTAGAGATCACAGATATTCCACCAACACAAGACACACACAGATTCCTTGAAAAACCAAGTTCTATAGTACTTTCACTGTTCTAGTCTACTCAAATGAGATAAAACTTTAAATTATGTAGTGTTCAAGCTGGGTAAGTACCAATTTCCTCTACATAGCTACCTGATCAATCATCTGTGTATTACAGATCTGCATAATGTCTACATTTTTCTTTCATTACCCATTATAAGGGGATGGTCCTGGGAACTACAAGACTGAGATAGCCAAACAACTGTCCCTGCAGCCAGGCTGGGTAGGAACAATAGGATACAGGCAGTCTACATACAAATGCAGATCTGGAAGGCTGCTCAGCATGAGATCACACCACAGGCCAGCAGAGCTGAGCTGACCTGACCTGCATGTAACCACATTCAGCTCTGCAGGCAACATAACCCATTCTTTACTCTATCGGACCTGGCTTTGCACAAAGCCATTTCTACCATGCCCACACAGCACAGCTGCTCTGCAACCTGTGCAGAGCACAGAAGAGATTTAATGTCTAAAAGTATCAAAAGTATTAAACTAACATCTCTATCATTGCCAGAATCAATGAGTTGTGAAGACAGACACGAGAGTGCCTGACACAGGTTTAGCACAGCACTCACAGTCAATGCAATGAGGAAATGAAGATTTACGTTGTCTAAAAATGAATTCGTATCTAAAAGCACCTGAAAGATTCAAACCTTGACAAGCCACAGGAATGCCTAAGTGTTTACTCCACTCCGGCACATGGTTTTCTAGAGCTCTTATGTTATCTCTGAACTACCACCTTAAGGGGGAAAGCTGCTCACAGGTTCACAATTAAGGTACTAGACTGAGGCTCATTCTCAATTTGCAGCTTCAGTGCAGAGGAAGTTTAGGTATAGAGATGAAGACTCCAGCCACAGACAGTATTTCTCAAGAAGGTCTTCATATCTTCTTCCGAGAAGACTTTTTGATTATACTGTAGGCATGATTCTTTTAAAGTAAACTAAATAGGGGGAAAAAAAAGGAAAGAGAAAAACATCCTTACCTGAGTAATAATTTTTTCCATTTGAGGCTTAGTCATATCTGGAATAGTCGTTTTAAGAAAATCAACAATGTTCTCAAAACTCTCACATCCCATTATAGATGTCTCTTGACTGCTAAGTAGGCTCAGTGCTACTTTAAATATGACTTCCGTTCCTTGAAGAAAAATAATGTCTAAAAGAGAAAATAATTACAGTATCTTGAAAATGGGAGCTAGAGTCATTGGATAAATACATATATTTGCTGGGATGTTCTTTGTAATCAACCACAGTGCAGATGTATTCAGTTCAGAAGTGCGATCTGTCTTATTTCAACATGAGGATAAAGCATATAAAAGAATTTTCTTTCATCTTACACATGTGAGAGAGCATTAAACTAAATATTGCATGCTTGTTATGTCTGTAGCAGTTATCTGCAATAAGCATTTCATCACTGTCTGCCACAGACTGTTAACCAACTGCTAACTGGTTTTAAGTGCTCCTGTGACTGAAAAGAAACTGGGGAGCAGATCACAACACAACTGTTTTCTACAGGCAGAAGCTAGTCCTTAAAAAAAATCACGTAGATTCCATAACGGTTTATAGTATTTTCAAAATTCATAGTAGTGATCTTACTGGCTATAACCTAAGCCCCAAACCCTTACTTTGAGGTATAATTACATGGATAGAAGAGGAAAGTATAGGCTCTGCAGGTCGGTAGATACAGACTGTACAGAAATGGGAATCCTGATGACAGTAAATAGAAATTCTGCTTCAGAAGCACCGGTAGACTTGCAGTTACTGAGATGAAGGCAGCACACGGGCACTTCAAATAAACCTCCTGAGCTGTCACACCACAGGGTGTTTGTTCAGGGCTACACAATTGAAGAAATTAAATTCCTGATCCTGATGCTCAAGAGGTCATCCCTGGCCTAATCCAGTATCACAGGGACAGTAGCACAAGGACACTGATGAGGCAGCCATCTCCCTCAAACTCGGTTTCTGAAATTCTCCCTTCTCAAGTCTATGATGGACGTTCAAACAGCATAAACCTAAGTATATAATTTGTGAAGGGTAGACAATAGCCATTTGTTCCTGGTATATTACAATGGCCCATAAGACACTGAAAATTCAGGAATTCAAAGCTTTAGAAAGCAAAACAACACAGTAATTTTTCAATTTTAAAATGGGAACATGCCTTGCTCAACTTATTTACAGAGAAATGAACACTGAACCTCTTTCCGACCTTCCTCATCCTTAAAAAATTCATTTAGGAAGAAAAAAAAACCCAAACAACAAAAAAGAAAGAAACGTGAAGTGCTCAAGTGTCCCAGAATTCAGTAATCCCACTGGGAAAGAGATAATAACATGATTGGTACACCACAGAAAAAGAGATACACCAAGCATTTGTTCACCCAGACAGCAGATAGAAAACATTTACTGTAAATGGAAAAAACCCTGCATAATGGAGAAATCACTGGGTAAAAAATAATTAAAAACTTAAAACCAAACCCAAACAACCAAAACCCTCTTCCTGCCCCCAAGCCAACACACCACGCAAATCGAGAACCTAACACACTCCAGTACTAAAACATGAGACAAAGTCAGGATGAATTTCTTAAGAAAAGACAAAAGGTGTCATATGAAAACAGAAAGATCAAAGAGAAAAAAGTATCTGATTTAAGAGGAAGTACCTTACACATGCATTTAGATTCTTGGTGTTTATACAAGTACAGTGAGTTTTGCATTAATAAATAACTTTAAATTTAAAAAAGGTGCATTACTAGAGATCTGACTAAGCTGGCAGTTCTTATGGACAAGAAAAGAAGACAAAAAACAATTACTTGACATTCTGATACTGTAAACACTACCAGGCATAATCAATATTTAGGCTTCTGTACTAGACATAATCTGAAGAGGTGCATATAATGAAAAAACTAGCTGAATGAAATCAGAGGCATACTAAGACTTGGAAATTGTTCAATATATACATGAATACCTAAACCAGCCTTTAAGTTCAAATTTGCTTGAATTCTTTTAGAAAGCACTTTAGAATCTGAATTCAGAAATGCATCTTCTTTTTTCAGTCTGCAAGTTTGACAAGATGAACTTTTCTATAGATACAAACTGAATACATTTGCATAAAATACATTTGCAACAACAAACTTTCTGCTGTTTACACTTCAGAAGTCTCTTAGGTTGTAAGAGAAGACATAATTAATTGATCAAGTCTGATGTTTCAAGGAATACCTTTTGGATTTTCCTCTTTAAGAAGGAGCTGACATCCAACCATGAAAAGTGTTGCTACTTGCCACCCACAACAGTCACCCCACATGTCCCCAGCATGTAGAAAATTACTCCTGGAGAGTTTCAAAACACAATGGACTGTTTATTATTGCAAAAGAATAAACTTTCTTACCAAATACTCTGGCTACAAATCCTAATGGAAACTGAGATGCAAACAGTGTAAGAAACCATGGTGCAGCATAAAGACTGGGACTGATTTCATTTTCTTCAAGATGATTATACAGGTCTCTGTGATAATCATGTAGAAGCCTTGAGAGCTGATACATCTGAATCTACGGTGCATGAGGGGGTTGGGGGAGGAAGGAAGTAAAGAAAGAAAAGTTCAGCTTTACTCAGTTTTCCAAATCATTCATATTTCATTCAAGGGAAATGAACTGCAGTACAGATGGCACAGTAAAATGAAGCTTAATTGCCGCCTGGGGCCTCGAGTGGTATCTACTCACATATAAACAACCTGCCACTAATGAATTAAAACCAAGAGGGTAGTCAATAACAAAGAACTGTTTGAACCTGATTACTAATGAAGTATCCTCTCAGATTCACAGGCTTAAGGTAAGAAGGGAATATATTGCTCCAACTTTGTCAACAAACCAAAACTTTCAGTCTCGCAGCAATGAAAGTAGAGGTACCTCTTCCAAGATGTCTAAACTCTCCATGAATTATTTCTGACTAAATTTACACATTCCAGCTTTCATTCTCTGAATTTTGGCCTTATTTTTGCTGCATTTAAAACTCAAATGCTACAGTCATCACTTTAGACAGTTTCTGTACCCATGGAACACATTTTATACAGAGGTGTATCACATACATATTTCCCAGCACACCTTCCAGTGGTCCTGAGAAATTTAAGATACTGGTGCAAAAAGTGTTGCTATACAACCTATAAAAGTTTGCAAGGGAAAATGGTTAAAAGGTGCTATTAATTGCTAAAAATATCACTCTGTGGTAAATTATTTCTTTGCAATGCTTCTCTCAGAAAGCAGACAATGAGAAGCAGACATACACTGATTAGTTGTCAGGCCTAATTTTGTTGTCAACAGTGCTTTATGCTTAAGGTGAATCTGTTCTTCAATAAGAAAATGACTCATTAGATCCAGCTATTTTCTTACTTCTAGAGTTCATGCTTGTTCCCTACCAAAAGCTGAGAGCCCTTGAAGCTACCTGTTTGTCAGCACTACATACATGCAGAGGGATCACTTGCATTTAGGCCAATCAGCTAAATTCGTGCATGCATTTGAGTCCTTGCTTTAATTGCAAAAGATACCAATTAGGCCCAGTTTGGACAGTGTCAATACAAAACATACGTGTGAAGTCAGAATTGCATCGCAGAGTAGTAAACCAACTGGGATAGTTCATTATGAACTAAGGATCTAGATTACTACTTTTTCCAGACAACAACTAAAAAATCTAAGACAAATAAGCTTTCATTATCCTGAAGAATCGTCCAACATTTTTCTTCGACAGGACTGAAGCCAATTCTGCCTAAAAGCTTGCTTGTGTTTCACTACTGTAAATGCAGAAGAATTTGCAATATTCTACTCCTATTAGAAAACAACCCAAATACAGTAAGATCCTCTAAGTCTTCTTGTCTAGTTTGTCTCGAGCAGACAAAATCTGACTTTAACAGAAGAACTGCCTAGGAGCAAACTGTGGGAAAAGACAGGTCATTTAATTTAAAAGGCAAACAGTGGTAAACTTTCTCAAATTTAAAAGTGTTCCTACAATGAAAGATTTAACAAAAATGTTAAATCCTGGACATGTGAATGCTCTCAAATCATCAGATGTTGGAAGTCTACAACTGCAGTGTAACACACACACACACACTTAGAGAGCATCTACTAGGGAAAAAAAAACCCACAAATATTCGTGGATTGCATTTGTCACACTTTGACCCTCACTGGTTTAAAACATATTTGTGGGGGGAAATGGAACAGGAGGAGGTAAAACAATGCTTTTTATGGCTATTCACTCCTAATTCATCAACAACAAACTTGTTATAGCATACTTACATCCACAGTCCTCTATCATTTTTAGAATAAGCACACACAGTTTCTTTAATTGAATAATAAATTGAATAATCTATTCCATTGCTCTGGACATTCGCCAAATAAGCACCTAAAGTGACTGGTCATGAAAAGTGAGCTGAAACTTCTCCCTTAAGTTTTACTTAATTATAACTGCTATGCAGGGAGCATGGGGAAAAAAAGGAGACTTTCGTATCTGCTGCTTTGTTTTCTCTGTGGATTATAAAAGCTCATCAGTGGTATATTCCTTTACATTATAAGGGGTTTATAATATATAATTATTCAAGTCAGTGGACAGTTGCATGTCAAGGTGAAAGATTTCTCAAACTTTAAACCCTGAAATCCATACAGATCTGAAAAATTTTGTCTTCTTCCTAAACAGTCTTGAGTATTCATAGCTAGCTGTTAAATAATATTGCAGAGCTTGCATCGTTGCATAAGCTAATTAAACGATTAAAAATTCATCTGTTGTCCCTCTCTGAGGCCGATGGAGTAGAAGATAATGAGAGAAAAAGAGGTGAAATGCTGAGTCAAGGCAGACAAGCCCCAGGTATCAATGCTTGCAGAATACATTGACTGGCCACTGTGTGTCACTATTGACTTGACTTGGCCTTACAAGAGAGAAATCTACATCCAAGTGCTCATGGACTAAAGAAAAACAAAATCAAATTAATTTTTAAACTCCATCCATACATGACACAAAGCCTATGAGTTTTTTTCTGGCATAAGGAAGACAGCAGTGAGGAAAAGAAAACGAAGGGCAGAATAGCAGAGAGCAGAATTTCTGAAGAGGAGATGACAGGGATGTGCGACAGAAAAGAGTCTTCAAGTTTTAAACTCCTCTATTTGCAAATTGAGAGGCAGAGAGGGGTTTGACACTAAGATACACATATACCTTACAACCTCCAAAACAGCATAAGAAGCTTCATAAGGCCCTGGAGAACCTAAGCAATCCCTGAGAGCTCAAAAGTCATTTAAAACTCTGGTTTGCTCCAGAAGGACTGACTTACCTGTAGTGACATCATGTCTGGCCTGTACTGTTTACGGAAGCCAAGGTCATACATGAGGAATTTCAGCATTTCAAAGGCCTGTTCTTCACTCATATGTAGAAGCAGCACTCCAGCTACAAAGCTTATACCTTGACAATAACCCACTTCTTTGTCCAGCAAAGAGTATGCTTTCAAGAGATTAAACAGTGATAGCTGTCCGGCTCCAAGGTGGGTGGAAAAGTAAGGATGCGTAGGGAATGTCCGTCCTGATGTAAAGAGAGAAGAGTAGTTGATATTCAATTCTTCTGAAGAAAAACCCCAATCCATCTGACAAACAGCATTTCTCCTCCCTCAGACCATTTCTCTTTGCTTTCATATGCAGTTTGCCTTTAATCAGATCAGTCTGTATCTTACCACTGATTTTAGACTGTACCTTTTGACCCCATTTAATATTCTCATCTGCACAGAACTTGCAGAAGCAACTGCCTGACTTTTCTTTTCAGACAGATGCAGAAGAGCATAAATATGAATGGCATAGCCTAAGAAATCATCTGCTTACAGGACTCTAAGTGGCAAACACAGAATGCGTCCTGATGACATAGAAAATGGTGCTCATAGAGCAGCATCCATCTTCAGCGACAGCTTCTATTTTGACTGGTAAGGTTTTCACTCAAAGGCCCACAAAATCGGTCAGAAAGAACAGACTTACCTAGATCTACAAGGATGGCGTGCTGTTGAGCAGTCAGTTGTTTCAGAAGTTCTTTGTAAGAGATGTCAGGAGGCTGCTGCTTGTTTGGCAGCCTGTGCCTGACTCGGTGTTGCACAGCCAAAAACTGCCAGATTTCTCCCCGACGACTTTTTGGTACACCTGTGGGTCAGTCAAAAAATAAGAGGCCTAAGCAGGGGGATACTTTTAGCGCTACAACACAAGAATTTGCTTTGTCATAATCTTGGCTGAACCACTCTGGAGGATCCCTTACAAAGTGAACTCCACTCTGCAGTGCGTTCACTCAGTAGCCACAGCTCAGTCCCACAAACTAAACATGAACTACAAACTTAAGGGCAATGACACTGAGCAGTACCCAGGGCAACTGAGGTACAGATATCCCTTGCTTTGCCACTTCTGAGCTGCTAGCTTCCAGCAGGAAAAGTTGCATGATTACACACAGCATGTAGAACGACCTGTTTAGAAAGGCTGAACTAAATTCACAAGTGTAAAGTACAGGGAAGTCCACCTCCTCTTTCTCTTCTCAAAGGGCTGCTCACGTCAGTCCACAGACACAGAGAAATACATCTCCCTTCGATATCTGACTCTGTAAACCAACCTTTGAAAGTCAAAATGTCAACTCTGCTGATACCTTCTAGGTAAATAATTATTTAACAAGAATAAAAGTTAAAAATACCATATTCTTGTTCCCAACTCTGAACTGCAATCCAACAGCAGAAGATAGGGCATCAAGGCAAGTAATTTGTTGGCAGACTTCTGCAGGTCACTAACAGGAACGCTTTATATCTACTACTATTTACTTTGGTAGCAATTTAAATTTCCCTTTTGTACCACAGCCAGATTACACTGAACTATTTTTCAGCATCTGTAACACATATATGAGACTCTACAGAAGAGGGCAAAGCAGAGCAGTCAGGCCCTACATCTGCATTATACTAACAAGGCCCTCTGGATACCCTCTTGGCCTATGGCTAATCCACAGGAAGATCTACTTCAAGACAAAATCCCCAGCCTTTCACTCCAGGAAACGAAATACTAAGTGACTGTATTCCAGACTCTCCAAAGCTTGGCTCTCATTCCCCTAGGTTTTGGGCACAGACCACAGTAGACATTATGGTCCAGCCTTCTCAGTAAGCAAGTAAAATCAGAGCATCTGAAACTCAGTCAGTTGGATCCATTGATCAGAAACCAGAAGGTCAGAGGTGCAGAGGCTCCAAGTTCAATCTTGGATGTAATGATACATGGAAACAAGATGCTACTTTCAGAAGTATGACTGTACATGTTTCTGCATTGCTGACATTGCAAACCGCAAACACAGCAGAACCTATTTTCTGTTTTGCAGGAGAAGGTGGTTGCCTCTGTGAAAAGAAGGCAATTTTTTGCTACTGAAAAAAGTATATTGCTGGCAGATTTCTGTTGGATCAGAAGGGAACAAAAAATACAATCTTCAGACTTCATAGGTAAAAGCCCTCCTACATAAATACCTTCTTTTAAAGTGGAATGAATATCTTCCATGTCACATCGGATTTTGGCTCTGCAGTTTAGTAACTTCTTATCCCAAATATTTATGGCATCCTTCTGACATGTGCCAACTTCATCATAGTCCAGTTTTACTTTTCTTGATTGGAGCTCGTCTCTGCTTGCTAGAACGCAGAACAAAAAGGAAGAGCACATGGGAAACCAGAATATCAGAAAACTACAAGATAACGACAAATACACAAACCCCGTTCAAGCTAGATATAGCTATCCAATAATCTGACTGGGGATAAATACATCTACAATTCATTAGTTTATAGCTGAGATGGGGACAGTTGTTGTAAGATGCTGCATGTATCAATTTAACTTCTCTTACTGGGTCATGAATATTAGCAATTCACGAAGCACATAAAAACATTTTTTAAAGCTTGAGGCAAAAAAACCCACACTCAACAAAACCTCACAGCACCTGCTCTGCAAAAACACCTTTGATCATTTTGTTCTTGTTTACATTGAATATTACAATTGTTTTAGTATGGAAAGTCCCAAACATATGAATGTTTGTATTAGAGATTTAGGCAAGAAAGCAAAGCAAGTCTTCTGAACCGAAGTCAGTCACACTGGTTCCAGTTCTTACATGCCCCTTACGAGAGTGAGAAGAGCTCTTGGCACTGCTACCTGGCATCATGGGGCTGACTAGAGCAAACAGAATGAACCAATATGAACCATATCCAAAAAGATACATTTGTGCTGAAGCACAGAACTCTTGATGTTACAAACTAAAAAGCTTTGCTGCATAGGACTACCTGGTACAAAGTATTTACTACACTACTTCTGAAACAAAGTTGCATTGTCATCCTGGCATTTCATGGAGAAGCAGCTTTCATTTCTATTACTAAGAAATTAATGGGGTTTTCATGATGCATTTGCAGAAATACACTCCAACTCCTCTAACTACTGGTACAAAAAACTGAGATCAAGACTTGAATGTGTCTTAATTTAGAGAGATATGCTTAACTGTCACTGGAGTGGACTGCACACTTCATAGCTTGACCTCTGAGCTGAAGTTGAGTTTATCCCAAATTTGCCTTGATCTCTGCATAGTACTTCTGCAGAAGCCTCATTCCTCTTACAAATGTATCCCCTTCCCCACCATCACCTCGAGGTGAAAGCAAACTCCCGCTCACACTTTTATACATACTGCAAAACATGACAATCTGTTTCTTCGCCTACTCATCTCACTTTAGCTAGAACCAATATTGGATCAATCCACAGGATCATTGCCTACCCCACTTTAAAAATGACAAATATTTCCAAAAGCTCTATGTTACACCTCTGAGATCTTACCCATTCAATACTACAGAGGCCCCTGCAGAAGCAGGTATTATGCAAGGTGCAGTACACTGCTATAAAAATGGGAATGTGATCTTACCACTGGAATTTGCAGTTCATCTGGGGCGATTTCAAATGCTACCCTACTGCTGTATGATTTCACCCAAGAATTCTCACTCTCGTAAGCAGCATGCAACAGATTCAAGACAGCAGTGACATATTTCAGTGTGACAACAAACTCCCACATTAATTGTGCAGTTAACTCTAGTGAAAGCCAGCAAGTTTGCCCGTTGATCATATGTGCCCTACCTACTACCGCATCCTTGGTTGTTTTCAACCATCCTTGTTAACATTTTTCCTAATCATTGCTAGGCGGCCTGCTACTTTTTGCAGCTCTTGTATTTCTAGGTGACCTACTGGAAAAAGGAGCTTCTAGCTTCTCAGAAAAAAGAAAGGAAAAGAAAAAGAAAGCAAGTTTGGGCAGTTGACAGAACTTACCTTCTGTAAAATAAAGAACTAATAGCATTCAAGTCTCCTCGACAGCAAAAGGAATAGGAAAAGAGGTTCTATTAATATTTTGTACATAAAAGTCAACAAATTATTAACAGAAAACCACCAAAAACAGTTCCACAGCAATTCTAGTCTTAAACCAGTCAAATATATACAACTAATAAATTCACAGCTAGGAACCTGGCTTCAAGTGAAGAAATTTCTGCATTTCTGCTACTACATTTCCCTTTCCTGAGATCTACATTTAATTGTACGCTAGGATGCCAAGAACCACCTGAACCAAGGCTTGTTTGGAATGCATCAGCTCTGCACATGTCCTGTCCATAAAATGGCCCATGTTATAATAGCCCACAGGAAGGAAACATAGAGACAGGTGTTAGAATAGTTTACTTTTCACCCTTTGAAAATAAGATGATGAATTCTAGCTAGCCAGAGCACCAGTTTCACTAGAAGTACTTATGAACCTGGAAATAATAATGGAGACATGCTCCTCAGAGCACAAACCAAGAATGTGGGCTGGCAAATGAGTGCCAGTTTGGCATCTCCACTGCCAACACTCCTGTTTTCACCCCAAATGATCAGGTAGGAAGAACCTAATTTCTACTTATCTGTTACAGAATGGAAGCAACTTGTAACCGAGTCTTAAAGGAACTGGACTGATTTAACAGTTTTCAGTACCCTCAGCCACGCAGGGTGGGTATAGCAAAGAGTTTATCCCTCAGCAGCTTGAAAAAACAGAGGGAATAACATGAAATCAGTCACCCCAGCAGATCTCCAGCTTCCTCACCCCACAACAATAGACTATTTGCTAAAATGGTTTATGAAAAGACGATTTTGGCTGAAGTTCTCTCTAGATGTTCCCTATGAATCTAGGAGTTTCCACAGAACTGTGTGCCAAGAGGGAGACAAACTGTAGAGAGAAACGGCACCAAGAAATACACGTGCGCAGGAAACACATTCAAGGATGTATGCTTGGAGGGACACGGAAAGACTTCTGTCCTGGTGTTTTTCTTTCCTCTCCCTGCCTTCCCAGTAAGCTAGTCTAAAGACAGAAAAAGAGTTAACTGACCTTAACAAGATCATTATGTTTTGTCTGAAGAATCAGACTACCATATAGGTTATACAGCATAAAGGAGAAGATGAAGGCAGCAGTTGCAGAGAGGACACTTGGAATTTTCAGCTTGCACCAAAAGCTTGTTAGTCTATTATACTGAAGAACTTCTACAGGCTAGGACAGACATTGCATCCTATCTTTTATTCGTGTGAATCTTGACCAGTCATAATAAAGTATCTTAGCCAGAAGCTCAGGCAACTGACAATCAGAATGGTCAACTTTAGATCCCTCACTAACAGCACTCAATTTTCAGTGTACAGTGCTCATGTTCCAAAAAACAGAACTTTCTGACATACCTCAAGAGCCAGTTGCTCAAAAATCATATTTGGATTCAAGCATTAATAAATTACCACTGTGATGTGGTTTATGAAGAACAAAAAGCCTGGAGAGAAAGGCCATGGGCTGCAAAGGACTGAAACGAGATAGAAAGGGTAAGGTTTACCATACCTAAGTGTTCACACAGAACTTGTTCTCCTCACTCCACTTCACATTAGAACTCCTCGACTCAGACAGATACAACATAGACTGTAGCATCCTTTGTCTAACACGCACTCAAAAAGAAAAAATTACCACTTTCTTCTATCACTAAGATCGCTCATTTAAAGTCAGGTAGACAGAGAACCTGGTAGACTGTGAGACAGGACTAGAAAAACACAGGTATTTTCTAGTAGTGTTAACTAAAAAGTTGCAGGACCACATCTCTGTTTGAGGTGCCCAACACCAAAACAGTTTTCATCTTCAGGCAGCAGAATCTGCAATAGCTTTTAGGGGTATTTTCTAAATAGCTAACCTTCCAGCTTCTGGTTTTCCTTTTCCATTCGAAGTAACAGAATTTGTTGATGGATGGCTTTTCTCCACAGACTTTGTAGTTCTTCTGAGTTTTTCCTCTCTCCAGTTTTATCGGGACCATCCTCATTTTGCAATACTAGAACAAGAGGGTCCTCCTCCAGGGGTGGAGCAAGAGGGGATAAGGGTAACAATTCACTTCCATCATGACCATCTGCAAAGAATCAGAAAGCTATTACAGGAAACTCAGATTGTTTGACATATTAAAATCTATGTCATAGCAGAACAAAAACAGGTGTCTTTCACATTCAGCAGTGAGTTGCTGATTCCAAAGACAGAGAAAATGCAGTTCAACAGTAGAGAACTCTTTTTAAATAAGTGTTTTGTTTACATTAAATAAAGTTATATTTAAATGAAATAGAGCTAAATAATGGGTCACCCAGTATTTCAAACCTTTCCCCTGCCAGCTCCTTCCATAGGCCTTACCATGAGGCATTTATCCATAAAGCCTCCTTTACAGTTGAACTTGTCTACTGCTGTCATTTACCACGGGTTCTATATTAAAAGCAACTTTTTCCATTTGCTAATCTGCACTACAGAGAGTGCTACAGCACTTTATGGTCACTAAACATAGTTTGTCATTTGCCTATGGTTTTGAATTCTGCCAAACAGGACTTTATCAATAGCATGATTTCAGCTATTTCAGAGGTTTCTACCTTAAATGGCTTAAAGCTGTAAGAATTATTAACAGACTCAACAGGTGCTATGTGTACTACAAGGACAAGACATAAAATTTACCATTTTCTGCAAATACTCCTATTGTGTACACAGGCTAGGGTAAAAATTTCCTAACTGTTAAAAAGAGTATTACTGTCAGCAAGAGACCTGTCTTAATTTCCTTGCTACAGCAGCTATGGCAGATTGCAATTCATTTGATTTTGATGCCAAAATCCTCTCTTCAAAGCAACAAAAACCTAAATAGTCTAAAGCCAAATGAGCACAACTGATCTCTGGCGAGGTTCTAGCATGAATATTGTACCACACTGACTCCCTTCTCCCTTTCATATTATCACATGTTGCAGTTCACTACAGTACTAAGTAACAACTGCTTGTTTATTTTCTTTAAAAGCACACACAGACCTGGATGCTGCATCTTGGCAGGAGATTTATTCATAGGTGAAGCTACCTGCAGGAATATTCTCCGCCGCCAGGAGATGCGGCGAGGTGTGAGCGTGGCCCCCACAGCATTTAGAGATTCACTGCTGCAGAAGGTTGATGTTCTTTTCTTTCCCTCCCCATCACTGAAGGAAAGAAAAAGCAGATGGGGTATTTAAAGTCAGCATTCCTTGTAGGGGAAAAGAATTATCTTTATTAACTCTGTCTATTGTATAACCAAACCTGCAGGAGCATTTGCAGGGAAGCTTAAGAAGGCAAAGCGTGCTGTGTATGAGCTTCACTTTGAATACTGAAGTGCCCAGTTGTTTTCTTGTAGCACAGTGCTGTGAAGTTTGCACTATATACCAGCAGGAAGCATTCATAGCACTCATATAGGGCTTAGCTGGAAGCTTAAAATAAAAGCTTAACTTTTGGAGAAGCTAAGAGAGAAACATGGTAATACTTAGCCTCTGACTTTGACAGCAATGGGTTTTGTTTTGCCATACATCAGTCTTCTGAGAGTGATCTGATGTAACATCCCTAAAAGCAGAGATGGTGCTCCAGTGGAGCACAACACTCCATTTAGTGCCATTTTAAATGTCATGCTGAGCTCACAGGTGAATATTTCATTGGAGGCAATGTTCTGCCTTCTCATATAGTCTCTTTCCTAAGCTTCAAGAAGTGGACGCTTTACTTGGATAAATGGGGACAGATGTCCTCATGTTTCATCAGCATCTCCAGCTGTAGGAACAGAGCCCCTGCAAACAGAGGGCAGATCTTCTCCCAAGCTGCCATGTAGAAATATAATTAGGCATTAATTTTAATATTATCTTATGCTTCTGGAAGAAGCAAGGAGAGGATACAGGAAAGCTTTTCTGCGAGGACACGCCAAGCACACCTTTCTACTGACTACTGCCAGAGAAAAAGACATTTTGCTTTCATAAGTACTTGATCCACTTTCAGAAACATTTCAGAATTTTGCATTTGTGATAGTAAATTACGTGCACAGATATTATATAGCAATGGTTACATTGATTATCTGCCACAAATCCTTCCATGTAACATTAACAGCACAAGGCACAATTACAAGCCTTTAAGAAGAGAGCATCAAATGAGGAGCTGTTCCTGCAGCTTCACCTTCATGACAGGGAAAACTGCTATATCAAAACAATAGCTACACTTAAACCTTCATCCTGTAACAAATTTCCAGGCAAGGATCCTAAAAAGTTAGATGAAAGGAAAGCGCAGCACGTTCACTATGTTTTTAGAGGTAAGGCAGTTGCAGATTATTGCAGTTCACCAGCTGCAGCCCATCCCCCCACATCTGGCTTGCACAGGAGAGATCTGCAAGGGAGGACTATGAAGTTTCAGCTACACCAGTCTGTCAGCTACACCATCTTATTCAGCACTTCATAACTAATACTCTGTGCTGAATGAATGTGCCGAGTTCACCAAGCTGGAACAGGCCTTTTTGGTGACCAAAGCTGTCACTGTGCTAATGATCTACAACAGCTCCCTGATATTCGTAAGCCTGAGTGACCAACTGGACTCACTATCATACCAAGGTATAAGACCCTCCTTCCATATCCTGGCAGAGAAATAACCATGACTTCAAATTCACCTACCCAGCACACGGCACCACCCCTGCTCTCCTCTAAGAACAGTGCTACTGGTTGGGAGCCCTGAATAACACAATCTGAATTGTTCTCCACTCCTGATTCAGCTTCTGTTGTGCCTCAGTTCCCTATGCATCACACTATTGGTAGGTGGTCTTAGTAGATCCCTGTATTGCATGAACCTAAACAGCAACTGTGACAACCTTCTTTATCTAACTCTGTGTCTTTGATGATGGGTAACCACTGCCCGTGGTAGCCAAACACAGCCTACGAACACTAATTCTGAACCAATGGGTGCTGTTTTGCAAAGGTATTTCAGTCCAACAGCTCTTGGAAATGGGATACTCAGTTTGGATATATACAATTCTAACTTACGTTTCTATAAATAACTGTATCAGAACTACTGTTTACTATTTCAAGTCTTACATATCATCACATAACACAAACGTAACAAGGGAATGAAAACTTCCTTTCTACTGCTATGTACAAGAATCTATGTTCAGCTACTGTGCCTCTAGACAGTCCTAGTGTTCAATTTACAGTAGCAAAATTCACAGAAAAGTCAGAATAAGAAGGCGGCTATTATAGGGTATGAAACTAAGCTGTTTACACCATTTGAGTCATGGAGTTTACATTGGGATGAACTAATCATGTACACTACTTCATGCAGCATGCAAATCATACAGTTCTGAGGACCTGTATTTCTATTGTTAAATCCTCCCTTCACAAAAATCCCCTGTCATTTTAGGCAACTAATATTAATCACCTCCTCTTTCAAAGAGCTGTCTGATAAGTGATTAGAGGAAAACTTTTGCAAGTCTCAGAAACACACCTTGTCATATTAACCCAGGAAAACACCAAGACTTAGGAAAGGGAGGGTAGAAAGGGAGCAATGAAAGTTTTCTCATTTCAAGACAGACAACTCCTAGCTTAGTATTGGATCTGAAGGTGTGAAACAATACCCTACAGAGCAAAAGCAGGAAGAAGTCAGAGTAAAATGGTAGTGTCTCCTACCCTAAAGAAAAGATTCAGGAGGTTGGTGCAAAAACCAGTTTCTCTAAACAGAGTGGGGGTAAAGAAAAAAAAATTAGCTATCAGCTCCCAGCAAAATGAAGAGGTTTATTAATGTGAGTGGAGAGACTAAGAGCCAAAGCATCTCCAAAACAAGAAAAACAACTTCTTAAATAGAGTTCAGTCATTGCTACTGAAAAGCAGAGCAGAGTTTTCAATACCACCTAAGCAGACATCTACATGGGAAACGTTCTGCAAGGTCACCTAGCAGAAGAATCTCTGGAAAAAGATAACAATGTAATACACTGTATTTAAGACATACGCATCACAACTCAGTTTGGAGAATAATGGTTCTCTGTAGGGCTACTTAGCCTACGCTTCTGACCCAATACAGAAACCAAAACACATTTATCAGCTTGTATACAATAAAAAATGAACAGCTGTAAATTCAATATAATGCCTCAAATATTTCAGTCTGTTCTTTCATCCTTAAGCTGTTCCAAGCGATAACCCAAGTACTCAAGAGTACAGAGTACTGATCATCTCAGGTTTTATCTAAGGTAACTGCAACTCAGTTTCACCCACTCACTACTCTATCAGATAATGCATAGCATGAAGATGAGACAGCTACTTCAGAGGAAGAAAAAAAAAAGAAGAAAGAAGGAATCTCAAAAAATTGGTCAGACTACAAATATGCTTATTGCTTGGTTTTAATTATCTAAATCTCTTCCCAGAACTGTTCTTTAAAATGCTCCCGAAGACTGATATTTAAAAAACCACAATGCTACCCCACTTCTTGTGAACTCTTTACTTAATACTCACCTGAATTATTTTGCACTTGAGTCCATGAAAGCCAACTGACTTGTGAATAAATACTGTTGTTGCTCATGCCAAAACTTGTATTTTTCCCCATTTTGCTTTCATTTCAACTTCTCTTCTTGATTGCTCCAAGTAGCAATTGAATCAATGCAACCTCCTTTGCAATTTGGAGGCTGAAATAGTACAAAATCTAGTACCCAGATCAAGTACAGAATTCAACTTCCCAGCACTTCAGCTGGCAGAAGCCTATATGTAAGACTAATACACGAAGCATTCCTCCCATCTGAGAAGAAGAAAAACCAGTTTCTATCCGTCTACACCCCTCTATTGGTTCTCACTCCTGTCATATATTTTTATTCTGAATAATTACTTTCTGCTATTTTGTTTAAAGAATATTCTCGAGTAGTTTACTTCCTTCATGAGACATGAAGCTGTTTTTAAAAAAAGGAACCTGTTCAAATTCATATAGGTTCTGAAGGCACTCATAAATATTATGTTGATACCAAAATTTACTATACTGTTAATTCCTTAAAGAATAGAACTGTATGGGAGGCCGTAACTAAAAGATCTTTATGGTCCCTTCCAACCCAAATCATTCTGTGATTCAATAAAAAAACCCCAAAAAACAAATGAAAACAAACAAACAAAAAACCCAACAAAAAATCCCATGCCATTCTATAGCATTGTTTGCATAAGCCCATCTGACTGCTACAATTCCAAAATCTTTCTAAAATGAATTCCAACTGAAACTGTCTCTGCTCCTGCACACTGAAGATTGCCAGAACACCAAGAAAAGCTGCCTGCTGCTTCATGTGTAGCCTCAAAGCTATATGACAAAGAAGTGAGACTCTTCAGAGTTCTTCTCCAGTGCAGTAGGAATTCCACACTTCATGAACGCGTAGTAACCATGATTATTCTGGAAAATGCACTGGAGTTCTAATTAGGGTTCCTAACAGACAAACAGTTTATAGTCTGCAGATTGCAAAGCTTAATTCCAACCTATCATATACTCACTCATATGAGAACACTAAGAACACCTCACACTGATCCTACTGGGATAGATGGTGGTTCTCTCTGAGAAAAAGAATCAAAGGAAAAAAACCCAACAAACCAAAGAAGAAACCCACAAGAAAAAACACACTGTAAACAATGAGAACTTCCTCTCATTCCTAAACCTGACGGCATAACATACATTTGCAAATTTTGGCCACCGTCAGCCGGACAATGTACTTCATTCTCCATGAACCAGATGAAGTGGATTACCTCAGTGACCCTTATCACATCAGCATTATTCACTCAGCACTTCTTTCTGACTATATTTGTCACAGTCCCTTCACAAACCCAACTAGATGCTAACTGTGCACTCTTGCTACTGCAATTTCCTCACCACGACAGTTCAGGCCCAGTTGCTCCCAGCAACACCTACAGCTAATGAGATCCCATTTTCACAAGAGTCTTCATACAAATAAAAGATCAAATGATATCAGAAATGTGTATACTGTAAAACCTAAGTAGAAACATGGTGGTCTTCTGGGAATTGCTCCTTGAAGATCTCCCTACCTTAAGAGCTCAAAACGCCACTACAATGAAACACAGTACCTTGACCTGCCTGCATAACCAATTCCAAAAACAGTATCTCAGAAATTTCAGTTTGGAGTTATCTGGCAATAAAGTACAGTTTTCATACAATACTCAATCCTTCATTCCCCACATCTAGAAAGCTTGGTTTAATGGTGTCCACTGCCTGTACAAATTGACCTGGGCATTGGTTCAGCTTGGATCAAGTCTGCTATCTAAAGGGAACACAGGTAGCCTGTAAGAGACAGGTTTGGGGTTTTTTTTGCCACTTCTCCTACCTTTGTTTCTTCCCAAATCCTCTACAACTGGAAGTTATTTGTTAATTCTCTCTAAACGTCTCACAGTTAGTATCACTCAGTTAACCTGGTGTTTCCCCTTCCTCATGCACAGGCATCCCACATTAGTACTGTACACTCTTCACATTGCTCTTTTCTTATTTTCACATGCCAATGATCATGGCAACACATGCTGGTTTGCATTCAGCAGAGAAAGCATTAAACTGGCATAACACTCCTAAAATCCATTGCATTTCACGTGACAAATCAATGCAGCAGATTTGCAACACTACAAAAGAAATAGGTGACAGCTACTAGGTGTCAGCATAGAAGCCTCTATTTTTCACAGGCTTTTTTATCCAAAAGCCTGTTTGCCCATTTGCACCACGAAAGTCTGTTAGAAATGCAGGAGCACAAGGCAGAGTGGAAGAGATGCCATGTGCGGCATTCCACTGGGAATCCTGCTGTTAAGCTGGTGGCATTGGAGAACTAGGCAGGAGACAATGCTCTCACCTCTTGGAGAGGTCACTTTCTGAGTGCTGGAGCAACCTTCCTGAGCCCTGGTAAAAGCTTTTCAGGAAAGAAGGGGCAGAGAGAGAGGAGGGGAGACCAGGCGACGCAGAGTCACTCTCACTGAGAGTGCGCCGAACCCCGACCACAGGACTGTGCAGGCAACAAGAGAACACAGCAGATGGGTCAGCACAGATTTGGATACAACAACAAAACCACCAGATTAGAGACACTGGCCAAATACCTCATCTTGGCTTACACTAACTCTGTTTCTCAGAAGATAAAATGTACCATGTGCACTCCTGGGCAGCTTCCCTGGGAATACTGATTTTGCTGTTACAGCTGATTTCTATTAAAAAACTTTTCAATGACATTGCAGAACAGGGAGACCACCTTATTTCTTTAGCTTTATTTATTCTCAAAGCAAATTTAGAAAAAAGAACCTCTTGAACATTCAGAAAATATCTTTAAAAATCTTATTCCAATAGTATGAACCGCATTGTTTCTTCCACCTTCAGTTTTCTTTTGCTTTTGTAAACAACACATTAGGAAGTAGAGACTATTTAAATGCAGTCTTTCTGGATAAATTTTTGTGAAATAATTAAATTAAGAAAGATAGTTCTACTACAGTTGAATATTACTTAGCAGTAGTAACAAGTATTGGAGGGGACATAAAAATTAATTTCGTTTCTTTTGCTTAACATTTATGACTAATCCTCAAAACAAAAGAATGAAAAATCTCAGCCTAGAACCACGCTACAAGCTGTTTTCACTAAAAATCTGCTGATGCCATTTAATCAGCGACTTCTTACAAGTTACTACAAAGATGTGTAGTCAGCAAGCCCTTCACTTTGAACTGTCAGGGTTTCCTGTTTGCATACAACACGGGCAGTGGGAAAAAAGTCTATCTCTGTAAAAAACACATTATTTATCTCTTTAAAAACACAATGTAACAAAGGCTAGTTTCTTACCCTTCACTCCCTTCCATTCTTTCAAAACAGAATAAAGTTTTTTGCCCTTCTCTACTAGCTTGTGCAGCATTCACACTGATATTTTAATGCAGACATCAAACAGGTGACAAATTACTATTTAAAGCCATTTTTAGAAAGAGCTCACAAAAAGTATGATTATAGCCAAGCACTGAAACAGACAATAGATTGGAGAATGTGATCCTCCAATGGAAAAAAATTCAGCTCATCTGGACCTGAGTTTTGTAAAGGGTTTGGAGTTTGTATAGTCACTTACTGCAGGTAGCCAGCATAGAGGAGAAAAAGAAGGTACAACCAAAGAGGCCCACAATGAACTGTGGGGACCTCTTCTGCTGAGTGAAGGAACGCCTGAAGGAACAGTGTTCCGTATGTTAATAGCTGGAGAGTCTCCAAAAAGGAAGGAGGAAGAAGTTACAGAGGGAAGCTCTGGAGAAAGGCAAACGGGAAAATCACATGCCTCAGAGTTCAGGGCATGTGTTTGGTCCTTATGCCCTTTTGCAAGACTCCTCACCAGTTTTAATTCTGGACATACCCTCTGTGAGCTTTGACTAACACGGCTACAGACACTTGAAGCGGTTAGTGCCTTTTTCATCCTGGCATAAAAGTTTCAAGCTGCCATCTCTGCTGTTCAAAGCGCTGAGGGCCTCTTCTCCAAAGGGTCTGACTACCAAGACTGCCAAAAAGGCTCAGCTCAGAGGTGACAAATAAATAAATAAACAGACTGGTGCTGGCATCCAGCTGAATCATCAATTTGATGGACTGATGCCTCCCCTGAACCACCAATTCAGGGATTATTGAGTTACTGCAAAGTACCAAACTACTCGGAGGCAGAAAAGACAGGCTGAGAATAAATAAATAAATGAACAAACCAACCCTGGAGAAGCTCAGAAACCAATCTGAACTAAGCTCCTTACGTACTTTGTCAGGAGCAGGGCTGTTGCAGCCTCCCTAAGGAGGAACGCGGGTGAGGCTGGAGCACCAGAATGGCAGGGGACCGCGAGCGGGTGGCACGGCATGCCCCGACTCACCTTGCCGCCTCCACGCAGTTCTGCCGCAGCAGCGGGGACCGGGCGCTCTGGGACCTCCCGTTCTGGAAGGTTATCCTCCGTCTGGCACTGGAGGGCGGGTGGCTGAAGGTGTGCGCACGCCTCCTGAACTGAGGGGAGTCCGAGCCTTCCTCTGGAAACGTCTGCCAGGCTGCGGACACGGGGGACGCTGGAGGAGTAGCTGGCGGGGAATCGCCCGGTGAAGTGTCCTGAAAGGAAGTGCTGGCAGGGTAAGGCCTGAGGCTCTGTGCCCTAAGAGAGCTCTTGCTTAACTTATGGGCAGCCAGCACCGGGGCACCAAAGCCTCTCCCCCTTCTGGGTCATGGCCTATTGTATGCTAATATCACCCGGAGCAGACATCCTTTGATAGCTCGCTCCAAACCAGCAGCGTCCTTCTTCCAAAAAGGGAAAGCAGAGGGAGGAATAAAAACGTAAAAGCAACACAAACAACATACAAATTATTCCAGGCATCCTCTCACAGGGATTAGCATTCCAGCTACCAAGCTTCTGTCTCTTTCAGGAAAACACAGGAATGAAAAAGACTAGGGAAACTGCTTTTAGCTAGTTTCCTCGACATATCGCGAGCATACTTCCTGTACCGTCACAGCGACATCCTGGAAGAGAGACTGTTATTACAGAGCCAGTTTATGAGTAACTGTAGCAGGAAAACCATAACAGAATCTTCACCTCCTGGGAAAACCAGTAACCAACCCTCATGTGAGGTAAAATTTTAAAAACAGGAAATAAAAAGAAAGTGAACAGAGTTCCACCCTCTTGCTACCACACAGCATCCCCAACAGCTGGGCTTAGGTCAAAAATTCTTACTTCCCTAAAGCAACTATTACTTACAGAAAGAATTCTTCACCTTCAGAGCACTTCCTTTTGTTGAGACATGACCTTACTTAATGACTTCAGTAAAACAAGGCAGAAACCAGAAATGCCTTGTTTTTTGTAAAAGCAAGGGAAGTGTAGGAAAAAAGGACTGGCAATCAGATTAAAGCCAAAGCTTAAAGTCAGCATAAACCCCAGCTTTCTTACACCCTCTGCCTCCCAGTGGAAATGTCTTTTGAGTTTTGTAAGTTGATGTGCTTTGTTCTACTTCCTTCAAATTAAAGCAGCGTGCTGTATTTACGCTTCATTGACGCCCATGTATGAAAACACCAGTTTAAGCTAAGCTCCTTACGTACTCTGTCAGAAGCCAGGCTGCTGCAGCGCTCAAAGCTGTCCACGCTTCCCAGGCGGCCTCGCATTCTGTTGGCTCCCTGCGAGAAAGAAGGCAAGCAATTTAATCTGGACTTTTTCCTCTTTTTCTGAAGGTTAGGCAAAGATGCCAACACCTGTGCAGGAGAACACAGGACGTTTCAGGCATGCGACACATCTGACATAAGAACACAGATCATGGGTCAAGCGGTGGACTTTACAAAAAATGACATCTTTAACTGACCAAACTGTATCTTCTCCCGCATCGCTCCCAGGAGTTTTAAACCTGCAGCTCTATTGTTTGAGGCAAGCGAGTATTTCCTGACATAATTGAGGCAAAGTAGCTAAGTCGGCTTAAACAGCCGAGTTCAAAAAACTCCAGACTTCAGTACTGTGCATGCACTGCTCCTGATGGATGCATCTGACACACTACAGTCTCATGAGACACAGTTCATTGATATCTAAACATTTCAGACAAATTAAGTCCACCTGGGCAAAAGGAGTAAAAGTACTAAAACTGGGAAAAAATGCTCTCTTGGTAGCAAATCCAGCCAAATAGCACCATAAAAGACAAGATTTTTCATTTATAACGCAGATAAACCTGATGCAAACCTGCAAGAAATTTATGTTAAAGGATCTTTGCTGAATTTGTAAGAGTCCTTTGGTTTCACAAGAAAAGGCAATAGATCCACAACACTTTTGACTACCTCTCACTCCTAATGTTAACTCCCTGGTGATGTTTGCTGTTGGGACACTTCCAACTGCTGAAGCAAGTTGCTTTCAGTACTTTATCAGGAGAAAAATAGCCTAGGTTTTAGGAAAACTATAGCCAGAGCTCCTCTTGATATGCTTGCAACTCCAGGGGAAGTTTTGTCAACATCATCAGAATTTATTTAGCCTACTTTTTCCTGGTAAGAGTTATTTTCAAGACTTAGAGTGCCCTTTAAGTACATTATCCCATTTAAGTGCATTACCAATAAATATTCTGCCTGAAGCATCTCTTCACTGAATCTCCCAAAAACCAAGAGCAAAGTGTAACTTGGAAGTTTCTCACTACCTTTGAAAACGCACACTTTTGGCACTGTAAAAAAGACTTTTTGATTAAGAAAGAACAACAACAGAAGAGGTTAGTGCAGCACAGACTGGATGAAATCTGTTCAAGAGGTCAAAGAAAGGTTATATTTATTTCTCTGAAGTATCTCATTAGGAAGCCTGTTTTTGGTTCAAACCTCACAAAAATAAGATCAGTCCAGCAAAACAAACAAGTGAAGAAGTGACATTCCTCTGGGACTATGTGAAGCCAGGGCACAGAAACCACCGTGTTTCCTAAGGCAAGTAGTGAGCGGCTTAAAATGTCCCTTGATGCTATTTACCTAGCTAAGAAGCCATCCACTTAAAGTGTTCCTAGATACTGATCACTACATACTTCTTTCTAACTTTCCTAAGAGTGAGGCTAAGACTCTCCCCAACTTATACTGACTTCTAACTCTTACTTAAAAATTTTTATCTATAAAAAGATTCTGAATGCCACCTTAAAAACACAAAACAAACTCTAATGTACGTTCTTTCTTGGTCTCTTTGTTACTAAATGTACTTTTAAATAAAGATGGCAATTAACACATAATTAGCTGTATTACGTCAATACCATCTGCACCTGGCTTGAGGAGAGGAAAACCCACTACACCAATAGGTATTTAGTGCTTAAACACCTTTAGGAACTAACCGTGATCCATTAGGCTTGTTGTAATAGCCTGATGAAGAATAAGGACTACTGAAATGGTCATTGTGTATCACGTGTATGCACATAACACACAGCACACCTGCACAGAGACACTTGTATGTACCTGTTTTAAACAAGTAATTAGTGGTTGAGCTGCACTCTAAGTAATTTTTCTTGGCCTTGCATTGTGTAACCTTTAAGTGGATCTGCAAAGATGAACCCCATGTGTATCATGACTCACTGCAACATACTGCTGTTCCTGATCTATTGTACTGTCAAGTTAAAGATAAGACAACCTTTCTCACAATTGCAAACCCACTTCATAAACAGCAAACTTGAAATGGCTCTAATCAAGATTCAGGTGTCCCCTTCTCTTGAACTCAATCATGGGCTGTGGTAGATCCTTATATTATAATATGCAGCATGTCTCAGTGGCCCTGGTGAGAAGAAACACACTATACCAAAAAAAGCCCTAACATCTATTCATAAGAAATTTCCCTCCATTGACTTTTCACTTTAAGCACTGTATTTCCTCCAAAGGATTTTTGCTTGACATGACTGGAGTGCCAGAATGGCTGTATATGCTTTACTGAGTTATTTCAGTGATATAAGCTTCCTTCACAGCCACCGCAGGGTTAGTGACCCACCACCAGAGCTAGATCACTTGCCAGTCACATGTCCCTTAGATGTGGAAAAGAAACCAGACTCATCAAAAGCATGACTGTAGCTGTCACCATCTGATGATATTTCAAATTGCTGAAATTACCCAGATCTTCTGACTGCTGGGTAATTTCACTCAGCAGTGGAATTACTCTCAGTATCACTCTTTGGTCTCTTTTGCATACAGTCTCTCTTTCTCTCTCTCCATATTCACATCAAGTCCCTAGTTTGTAAAATCTGCTACACCACAGAGGTCAAATTTGACCAGGAGACTTTTACTGCTAGTTTCAGTCCTAGATCAAATTGACACCTACCTGTAAGTTCTAAAGATTCTCTCTGGCTAAGACTTACCTGTTTCCTTTATAGGGAACATCCATGGCATCCTACATTTGTAGGTTGCTTTATGACATGTCCATGTAAGCTGCAGGACAAGTGCATCTTAGTGCTTTTAAAGCTACTAGCAGAAGGAACTTAATGTCATTGGTCCAAATTATCCTGTACTCACAGATCATGACATTTCCTCTGTAATGACACACTGGATCCCAGGCACACAGCCTTTTTCAGATACTTCTCTATATGCCTCTGCTCTGACTCACCCTTCTGAACAGGGGACACTAAGCAAAACTTGTCATTCAGACTTCTTTACTAAAAGACTACTTAATGCAAGAGAGTTTCAGTGACTATCTGCAGTGATTATCCTAGCATATCTGGCTAGGAACATTAAAAGGAAGATCAACTCACTTTTTAAGACTATTGCGTTTTTTCCCCTGCAAAAGGAACTTTGTTACTACATTTTAAAGATTCTTAGTGGCTAATATGAGCAATTTTAGCTATGAGCTGGAAGGCATTACTTCTCAGAACAGAAAGATTTCCCGTATATGCAGGCACATCTACTCACACTGTGAAAAACCGATAACATGTCTCTTTATGGGATCATGTAACCATCCTGATTAAATTTTACTCTGAAGCAACACATCCAACAATACTCAGCTAGCTCACTTGCTGCCTACAATGAATGCTCTTTACTCAGAAATTTGTCATTTTCCCCCTCAGTATGTGTGGCCTTATTGTAAACTTTCCAGTACAGTTAAGACACGATCAACCCAGCTGTAACTCTCAGATTTCACAACGGGGATATTGCTTCATTAAGCATTTATCAGACTGAGGACAAAACAAAAAAAAAATCTGATAGGTCTTTATTGTCAAGGGTATCTGGGACAGCTGATGATAATGAGTTGTTAAACTTACCCTTGAGAAGATATTTTCCAGAGAGCTAGTCAAGGATTTCTTGGCCTTGTTTTTCAGAATGTCAAGTTTAAACCTGCCACCACTGGTGGTGCTTTCTGGAATCGCACTGTTAGAAATGACCTGTTGAAACAAGCAAGGACACTATTCAGCTTTGCTAATTCTTTTTTTAATTGTGAAGACTATTTCCAAATACTAGAGCTGAACCAAGTTACATAGGAAACAAAATACCCTTGGCCTTATTAAAAAAAACACCACAAATACACTACTCTCCTTCAAAAAAAAAAACCCAAACAGAAAACCAAAACAGTCTCCAAAACAAACAAACAAACCCACCATTAAAGGCACATTCCATCCCCAAAGAAAGCATTGTAAAAGCATACCAATTTAACAACACTGTTGCCCATTTCCTTTGCAAGGTAAGTTCATAGTTTAAACTGAAACCAATGCCCTCTTCATTCCTAGCCTCCCTAGATATTATTGCTTGGGAGTGGGCATCAAAGGGGAAATAAAAAGAAGAGTTATCCTCATAACATAAGGACATATTGACATAAAAGTAATTGGTTGTCTTTCTTTCTGTCGTGTCCTCTCAACTTATAAAACCCAAGCAAGCCACTACAAATTAAATCAGATTTCTTTTCCTGTACAGTCCTTTCTTAATTACAATACCCAGCTTCAGCTACTCCTGAAGAAATCTAGCAGTGGTCCTACTAGTAATTAAGACAGCATTTTAATAGGGTGGGAAGAGGGAGAGGAATAATACAAAACCAAGCTTTACCGATGGTGCTTCACCAATGTGGATGTGCGTTTTCTGCTTAGTCTCACAGAGCTGACGGAGATGTAAGATCACAAGTTCATTTTCTTCCTGGTCACTGTCAGGCTTCATTTTCTGTCAGTAACAGCAAAGAAAGGAGTTTGTCTTTCAAGTCATGATTTGCTTATTTTTCCTTCCTATGTAGGTATTCTTTGACATTAATATACTGGTACACCAAATGCCAGAGTGCACCGTTACTATGCTGAATTGCAATTCTGTCTGTGTGCCTTCACACTCCTGAGCAAGATAGAACAAAAACTGAAAAATGTTGCAGGCTGTAGAGAGAAGGGAGCCTTACGCCCATACATTTTGTTTTCTAAGATTGTCTGTTACTATACAGCCTTATAAGTGGCATAAGGAAACCAAGCCACTCTGTTCTTCAGGAATCTATAGAGGAGCACAGCCTTTGGAAGTCTAAATCACTGTAACTTCATCCACTAGAGTACATCTGCTTACACCAGAATGTTGTGCCAAAGTAAGCCAAAAAAGACAAATTCTGGAAATGCCAGACATGTTCCTGATAGTTGAATGTCTCTCCTGCTCTTGGCCTACTCCCACACCACTTTCAAGAAGGGAAACATGTTTACAGGTGAAAAACTAAGCTCAGAATAAAAAACATACTCTGGGTAAAAACACACAGTATCTCAACAAGTTTGGGAAACAAAACTTTTCCAACAGCAGTGTATTACACATAAGGTTAAGTTGGAGCATGTTATTTCAGGATGATGTTTGGTGGAAAAATAGTAAATTCTAGAACAACTACATAACAAACCAAACAAAATCAAAAGCAAAAATATCTAGTCCATTTTATCATGGTCTTTTTCAAATTAGGAAGAACAGCTTCTAAAGTACCTGAACACGTTCAAAAATGTCTGCTTGCTCATTATCACTCAGTGATGACAGATGTCTCTGAATTACAAGTTTGGCTCTTGGTGGATAGAGTCCTGGGAAAAGAAAGGACCATTAAAAAACACTTCTAGATTCTCAAACGAGCTTTCAAAAAACATTCGAGCAAAATGACAGTAGTAAATCTGTATTTGAGTTTATACAAGTTAAATGTATGACAGTTGTATATCTGCTGTATACATGGTACAAAGTAATTGAGGTTTTGCTAAACCACATGGCTTTGTCTCCTTTCTTTAGCAGCAAAAATATAACCAGCAGCAGCTAAGTGGCTGGCTCCTGTGTAAAAGGTCGTGCTCCCTACCCCACCAATGGCTTCTGTCCTAATGCCAAGAGATCACTGACAGCTGGAAGCCTGACAAATGTATGGGAGAGGAGGAGGAAAGAAACAGATCAGGGTTATAACTGGAGAGATAATCAATGCATAGGATACTTGGAAGTCTTCAGATGCTTTTAACTGAAAAACTTAGATGCCTTTCTGCCCAAGGAAAGGATAGGGTAGAGGTCATACCAGAGAAATTAAGACACTTTCAAAAGCAGGAACAGCATAAAAGCTGTAAGAATAAAGGAAAGAATTTCTGATACTCATTAAAGTGCATATTTTGTCACAGAGGTCATTCTAGGAAGCTACAAAAAATGTGAGTGAAAACAAACCCTTTGAATCAGATAAAGATGTTTTTTCTAAGGCAGATACCATTCACAGAAAATTGCAATCAGAACAGACAAAAGATTTTTTTCAAAGTCATGCAGCTTTAGGTTTGATTTTGCTAAACTTCTAGACTCAAAACAAAGCAGACGGATAAAAAAAAAAAAGGGAAACTAAAATAAGTCTTTCAGTCACTAAGTACAAAGTTCATGAAACTACCATTACAGTATTCTAGTTGCTGCCCTAAGAGAGATTTTATTTTGATACTGGGATCCTGCAAGCACCTGTGTTCAAGTTACTTACACTGCCTTATACAGCAGCCTCTATAGCTTATCATTTACAGAAAACTTTCCCAGCTAAGCTTTACCGCTTCCAAACACTGTTGTTAAACCCAGAAACGATAAGTCTCAGCCTAACAAAATTCCACCCCACTAGGATTTTACACTTCGCTTTTCATCCACCAGAGGGAAGCAAGTTCAAAGAAGTTTCAGTGAATAGAAGAGCTGTAAATAATGGAGCACCATGATCACTAAACCAGAAGATACAAGACTATTTGCTTTTTGTAACATATATGCTTTTTTACTGCATACAATATTTTGCAAGGACACGTAGCAGAGTGACTATAAAAATAGGATTCTAACTTTTTTTTTTTTAATTTTATCTTGTAAGACTTTTTGCATGTGTTCTGGCATACTTCACTTCCAGAGACACTACAAAAGTTTGTCTATTCATATCTGAAGTCAAGGAGTTGCCTTAGCTTTCTTTATTAGATATTAAACCCCTAAGTTAATAACTTATTTTCCCATAATATAACTAGATTTTGAAGTGTGTGAGGGAATAAACACAAAGAAGGAAAAAATAACCCCACACAGGAAAGAGACACACAGGAAAGAAAGATCCTTTTTGATCACAACTGTCTTTTTATGAGTCACTTTGAAAGCACGCAACTTGAGGAAAAAAACCCAAACAAATGGAGGGTCAACTGGTGGGCTTTGCTGCTCTGCTTAAGAAAGGTATGATGATGAAAGACTATGTATTTATAACAGAAGCTATACTATTTCTGTCGCAGTATCATTACTGCTAACACTCCACCTAAATACAGAGAATGCAAAGTGACAGTAAGAATTGCATACTGGGATACTTTTCACTCTGCTCTTACATTGTCTAAGTTATTCCTTTAGAAAAATCAGCAAACGACAATTAGAAAATAAACTCAGCTGCTACCTTCAATTCTTTCACAAAGTTTGTGCAATGAATGCATAGGGCAGGCCTCACACAGTTTTATCTGTGTCTTGGCATTTTGCAGAGCTGCAGCAGTGCTGAAGGCTTGTTTCAGGGTCAGCATTACCTCATCAACCTATATGGGATGGAGGGAAAAGAGTATATAAACAAAAATGCATGCTATATACACCAAGTCAGATTTATAAACCACATCTCAGGTGCTTTAGAATTAAAGAAAAAAAACCATGCAAACCTATATTCTGTTTCCTAAAGAGATCAAGGTTGAATTCCCAGCTTTCTACCTTTTCTGTAGATGCTCACCATCTTTAAGTTCAGCCAGACAGGGTAATTTTGATATCTAACTGCAGCTAGTCAAGCTTACTGGGAAGGCACCCACTGTTTTAAGAAGCTGCAAGAGGGAATTTTTGGCTTGAATATATGCTTGAATATATGAATATATAAAAATATATAAAATATATTAATTTCTTTAGCTTCGAGTTTCTCCTGTAGACTGCACATGCCCCCTCTTAACCTCTGTCCTCCCACCAGTAAACCATTTTAGCACCAACCTCCACAGACCCATCCCTGCTGTCAGACAGGAGCTTCCCACAGCAGTTCACTTTTCTCCCGGACACCAGACTGCCTACCAGCTTGATTACAGTCACTACACATCCTTAAGTACTGCTGGCCTGCCCTGCAGTCTGCCCTGATCTTGCCTCTGCTGCTACCACAAACACAGTATTGCTATGTTCCCAGACACCAGCACTGGAAAAGCTCAACTTGTATCTAAGGAAGGTTGAGCTCACAGCATTTCTCCACATTCATTCAAATATTCTCTCAAACTTTGCATATAAAGCACTCGGAGCTCCCCTCTCTGTATTTCAGGGGAATACAAGGCTTATTAAAAGCTGTTTGCTGACTCTCATTAGCAAGGAAAGAAGGAGACAGCAGCTTGAGAACAATTTTAGGAACGAAATCAGTATTCTACTTCAGGATCAGGTCCTCACTCTGCTTTTTGTATAAGCAGGAAGAAGAAAGCTGAAATATTTGAGACCAAAATCATGCAGTTTAACATTGAAAACATACAGACTTTTTTGAGGGTCTGTCACTTGGAAGAAAAAAGAAAAAAAAAAGTAGGAAAGGAACCTGAATGTATAAATTTGAACTAGTTTATGTCCCAGGATGTCTAGGTTTGTTTTGTTTGCTTTAAACCTCACAGTTACCCAGTAACTTCTGGGTGCTTTCTCTTCTTAGCAATAAAGCAGGACATTGAACAGTGAATGTCCATCTTACAACATGGACTGGTAAGATTTTTAAGTTGGCTACTATCCCTCTCCAATGCAAGATCCATAGAACAGTGCTATGTGCTAAGCATATGGATTATGACAACACTAAAATCATAAGAACTATAGCACAAACTGTAACTAGAAGCAAATATACACAAGCCTCCCAACACAGCCTGCCTGGCAGTGGAGAATCTGGAAAGCTCTGCCCTGCCACAGTCAAACTGCCACCAAGATCTGAGTGATTGCATCTGAAAGTAGCTCAGGACTTCTTATTTCATATTGCAATGTGGCCACACGCATCAGTACTAGAATAGGCAAAGAGGTCCATAAAAACATGGGGGTTTTATACACCACTTAAGCCTTTGAATTGTGCATGGTCAGATTTATCAATAGGTCAGATGAAACATTTTCTGTTAGAGCAATGATAAAGCTAATTTCATAACAAGCTCCCATTTTGACAAAAGTGCAGCTTCAGCTGCCATTGTACATCTAGAGCTGTTAGCTGTTTGAAGTTTTATTGATGTAAATCGATTCGCTCTCAAGCTAGTCAATGGATTAACAAATTACATTTTCAGCTAGCTAGAAAAGTGATTTTTAGGTTTATCTGAGAATGAGCTAGCAGCTGTTAGCAGAGCCATCAGAAACAAACACGTTTCAGAACAGGAAACAACTTCTTTTAAAGTGTCAGAGTTTTAAAATAAAAATGGAGTAGTCAAAATTATTTCCTGTATGCATCTTGCACTATTAAGCTACCTGTTATCAGTAAAATTAGTGGCATCTGGAACTTCTGTTAATTGATACATACTTGATACAATGTCCCATGTACTTTTTTTATAGTTACATACATCCACGAATACTATGGTTTTCTTCTTCTGTAATCAGACGCTGCTATTTTCTTCTGAGGAACGAAACAGTCTACAGGGAAAAAGCTAAAGCCACAAGAAGGCTTAGGACACATGCAGGATCAGCCAGTAGTTTAAACCCTACCCTGAAGTATATGTTTGGATTTTATCATCAGCTTTGGTACTGACTCAATACGTCTTTACAAGTTTAATGGGGAACCAATTCTCTCAACAGTTAGAACTGGAAGAGTTACAATCAAATACAGAGCCCGAATATGCTCACAGTCCGCATGCACGAACATACCCATATGGATTTATCTGTTATTGATATATGCATCAGCAGAGTAGCAGGATATGGTTGTGCATGTACGGAATGTACGTGTTTCCTATCGCAAATCTGCATATGCACAGCTGATGTCTTGCACCTGAGCAGATGTGACTGCTGAGGCTCAGCTGACACAGCAGAATAACAGAGACTCCTATTGTTGGGAAAATGCCTTGGAAATGCTCTGATGAAAAGGTTAGGATCATTAATAAATACTCACCAGAGACTCACTTGCACACTGGAACACATAGCAAACGTACTGGCTTAACCCAGGTTCCACAGATTCCCGGCAAATGAAACCAAAGTGATCAACGTGTTTTATACCCTAAAAGAGTTTTAAAACAGCATTAGTGGACTATTTTATAAACAAGTTTCATTTCCAAAAATTTGAGAAACTATAAACACTATGCGCACTCCTAACAATCTACTTTACAAGTAGTATTTTTTAAATTGCTTTTTGTATTTAAGTTACATAAAGATCTTTATACAATCAAAACCAAAGTTATATAGCAATGAATCTGGACTTGAATTTATTCCATTAGCAAAACTGGATTTTCAGGGAAGAAAACTAAAGCCTGCTAGGTTGCATTTGGAATTGCCTCCACGGTGAAAATCTGATGTAATAAGCCCATGCTAAAACACAGGATTGGAGAAGTATTAGGGTAGCAGCAGACCCTCACTTTCCTGTAATACTACATCAAAAAAAAAGAGGCAGGGAATAAGTGGCAACATACAGAATTCCAATCAAATTCTGAAATAAATTCTTTGAGACTGAGTTACATACCAGAAGTTTCAAGACTTACTACACATTACTACTGATACTTTCTTTCAGGATCTTAGTATAACAGCTTGACAGGGAATGCTGCCTTGCTAAAAACAGCACTGAGAAGATCAAAGACAGCCGCTTCCTAAGAAGCACTATATTCCCAGTCTCAATTCATGGAACATGACTCACTATTGTTAAAGCTTTTGCCAATGTTTTTATCATCTGAGTATGATAATAGTAGATTTTCTCAAAATGAAAGCCTAATCCCTCAAGTTCAAATACAACAAAAATCAGAACACGGCTGCTTGGATCCATCTCCAAAGAAAACACCTATATCATAAAAGAGAGGAGGAGGCAAAGCAACTTGCCTGTCATTACAGAAAACACTCTAGACAAAATTGGAAATGCAGTACGTGACAGACTGAACATATTGTCACTACACACTGTTGTTTCTAAAAACAAAATTCCAAAAGTCACATTTGTGCCACTTTAAACTTAATAGGTGCAGAGGGTCGCTAAGATGACACAAATGGCATTAGTTGAGCTATAGTCCAACTAATCTTGACTTCATTTTCTCATGACATATGAAGTCTTCAAAAGCATAAAACAAAAAAGGTCAGATATATGCACATGTTGATCTATAGAACAGTGAAGTGTGGACCTCTGTTTTGCAAGAAAACATATTTACTAAAGGTGGTTTGGTGAGATGCCAGTTCCCTCACTGCTGACAGCGCCTGAACAAGTCTACTGCTGTCTTGACTTCTCAGTCTCCACAGGAGAACATTTGAGGGGGGAGGCGGATGTGACACTTGCCCTAATGAAGCACAAATAGCACGGTATGTTCCTAAATCAACAGTACTTCCATCACATTTCTTTAAGAGGGTGGCTGGACTTGTCATGAGAAAGGAGCCAGGTTTCTGTTTTTCTGGGTTCTCTCAAGGGGAGGGCTGCAACAAACTTCTACAACTATTTGATGTATGAGTTTAGACTGCACACACAGAGGTTTATCATCAGTTATGTCTGCTGCTTGACAACTATAAGGAGTGTGGATAATTAATTGAATGCAGCAGCTCAACCATGCTTAAGCTATAGGATAAAAAATACGTTTATTAGACCAGACTAAGAGAATCCAGAATGCAAACTGACACTAACATCTCCTTTTCATTGTTTGTGAAGCTTGGAAGGACAAATATTCCTAAGCTGCAGTCCCACAATACACAGTAAATCACTGCCCTTTAAATCTGTAACAGAGGAGCCCTGGGGCTAGCACCAAGCTCTTAAAGGAAGTACTGATGAGGTTTATGCAACGAATGTTTTCTCTTGAACATATTAATATTTTATTTCTATTGAACACAGAACCCCCTCAACTTCTCTAAAGTAATTGTTTTGCATTAAAAAAACCCCAAAAAACAAACAACCAAAATCCCCTAAGTGCTGTGACCGCCTCTTTGAGTTATTAAAGAACGCAAAGTAACAGAAGCTTTGCTCCAAATGGAAGTGAAGAGGTGGAGTGAAAAACATCTCCAAAGCCCAACACACAGAATTACCTGACACTATTTACTGTACAAAGTTATTTTCCTGAAGGAAAGCTGGGCCTTGAAGGTCTTCCAAGGTCTTACTGGTCACTGTACTTTAAAGTCAGCAGAAAAAAGGTTGCCCCCACTTAGGACTGTTTTGTTTGACTATTATAAGTATGTATATACAACCTAGGAGCCCAGTACCTAAAGATGAAGTGCCACTTTTATTAGTTCAGCACACCCAAAAAGCAGGAGAAGACCCAAGTCACTCGCAAATTCTGCTTTCCATACCCCTGCTTTAAGAATCATTTTGATCTGTATTATAAAGCTATTACGACATTGTTTGATTACACTGTCCCATTCTGTATTTGCATTAGCTTTTTTCCTTTACCAAAAGCAATACAAATTGTAATTAAACAGTAGAGTTGATTTAAGGACCTGGACCTTTAGTTGGTAGCTCAGGACTCCACTTGAGCTACAAGTATTGCCTAATTCTTAATTTGTCTAAGCATTGGTAGCCCAGTCATGCAAGAGCAGACTTGTTACCAGCATCAAAATGAAAGCACTTGGGGGTGAAATACAGGTTTAGAGAATGCCAAAAGTGTACTTTAAACTAGAATAATCATGTTTAAGGAAGCCTGAAGTGATGATGTGGCATGGCAAATGAAAGGAGATAATAAAGCGAGACCTCAAACCAAAAAGTGTCTGTAGTAACTGGTGCTGAACAAGAGCAAGATGGAAAGATGAAACTCATAGACTGACATTTAACTTTGTAAGAAATATTTATTACTGAACATAGCTAGGTACACCTATTGCCATATTCTCCAGAAGAAATGATGCAGGTGAACTGCTATTTTTCTGAAGGGTTGATTTGATGCTCTCCTTCTTCCATTCTGAAGGATTTCAGGAGCTTATCTGCTCAGAAACAGCACACTCAGAGGATTCTAAAAGGAGATTAAACTACTTCCAAAAACATATCCAATACTCTCTCAAAGCAGAACAGTTTATACTTTGTTTGCTGAGCAGTGATCAAGTTGCTGCTATCACACAGCTCAGATTGGTTATTTTGCACTCATATTTTCTGGACTTTTCTGGAAAAAGAATTCTACATTTATTTTTTTCTCCTGCCTATTGACCAGCAAGGCAACACAGCTGAAGAACAACTAAAATCTTTTTCTCTTGATGATCTACATATTTCTTCTCATTAATGCTTACCTGAGAACACGAGGAGATATCTTTAAAATTCTTTTCAAACACAACAGATTTGGTGTCTGGACTGATGAGGTTAACTTCAAACCTTCCAACCTGAGGGGGAGGAAAACAAATCTAATTTATGACTGCCTTGGGGGCACAGCACTGACAGCAACAAAAATGTCAGAATCTAGCCCTTTCTTGTCCACATAGAGCACCTTTTGGCACAATAGCTTACTCAGCAGGAGCAAGGGTGCCAGGGTGCCGTAATTTGGCCTATGTTGAGAAAGAACATTTCAGCAAGAACAATATACTCAATTGAATAAGACTTGGAAAGAAGACAGCTTTTCTTCCCCTCCCCCACCTTTTTTCTTCGTTATTTTAGTCCAAAGATCACATTTTTGACAGAAAACACTAAAACCTTTAGGAAACAATGTAGCTAAATTAAAAGCTGCAGGGGGAAAAAAAAAAGGATTTGGAGATTTTTGGTTTTTAAATTATACCATAGATAAGCTGAGAAACAAAGACAATACTTTTTGTTTTGTACTAATTCCAAATGAGAAAGAGCAGGTTCTGCAGCAAACTACCTTTCAGCTTTCCCAAACTGTTTCTCAAGCCTATGGAACTTATTCTACAGACCTCAAGAGATTTTTTCAGCTAAATCCTTTTCATTATAAGTGAGAAGCTGTGGTTTTCTGAAGGGCAATGCATTCTCACTTCAGTTATCATTTCCCCAAGAGAATAAAAAACAAGAATGATCTTTAAAACAAATGGAAAGACAAAATCCAGGCATTCAGCCTGTTGTTATTTTAAGGTCCAAAGCAATAACCATTGGAGTCTGAAGGAAGAAGCCTTCAGTGCAGAGATGTTTGAATACTCATCTGGGAAAGAGGAGACATTAATACAAATTATCAAAAAGAGGCTGGCTCAAACATAAGGCTGTGAAAGTCTTATGTGAAGCTGTGAATTTCTTTTTAAGTGCACAAAAAAAGAGTTTTTGTTTGCATAGTAGCCTTCATTGATTCTCTTTTTCAAAGAATATTCACATTTTTCAGCTAGGTTATAGATATCACCAATACAGACAATTCAGAACTCCATATAAAAGAATTATTTCTCTAAAAACTCTGCTCCTTTAAGTGATTAGTCCTTAAGTAACTACTTTTTCTTAAAATTTGCCTGAGCTTGTGAGTTGAGGTGACTTCCTTAAGAAAGTTCAGCTACTTGCATTCCAACCATTTATGAACAGTTACAAAAATTTTTATGATAAATTCAAATCATGAAGCCATACTGGATCCATATTACTTATATTGCAAAACTTGTATCAAACTGCACAGGGAAAGAAGATATGGTACAAAACCAACAGGAAATTAATTGCTCCTCCTAGTACACACCTGGAACAACATTGTCCTGTTCTTCTCGGAATCAGAGGGCTGAACATGACTGGGTGCGCTTGCATGTCTTCTGCGGGACTGTATTTTCAGGTTTGTGTCATGAACTCTTCTCTGCATCACTGCAGTGACACTGCTGCACCGCGAGCGAAACTCTTGCTGGTCATCAAAGCCAGAGTCCTCTAAAATCCTCTCTGGAAAGAAGCCACGAGTGCTGGCCAGGTTGGTCAAGTTGGTCTGGCTGCCAATTGTAAACATTGCAGCATGCCCTGAAGTGCTGTTTGGGCTGTCCAGCTCCTCAAACGGGCTGTCCAGTGGAGAAGCTGGCACATTTTCTTCACACAGGGGCAAGTCCAAACTTGACTCATTATTCCGCTGCTCATTTAACAGTTTCAGGCGCTGGCGCTCATGAAGACTGAATTTCTCTATGCAGTCGTCAATTAGTGTGGAGGGAGCTTTCTTGTGAGCCACTGTCACCTTTCCACAGTACAAGACCTCAAATTTTTGAGAGTCATAGAAGGCATCTTCACTATCCTTACTTGGTTTGGCATCTTCTTTCAGTGCTGCTTTAGAGACTTGTCTTATGCTGCTGATGACATCAGGAACCTAAGGGGACAGTGTGAAAGGCCTTTTCAGTAACCACAAATGAGGCAGCACAGTGATGTGTCAAGCATTTGTTAAGGTAAGTATTTACACAGGCTATTTCTCCAGAGGAGTGCCACAAGTTTCTTGGCAAACAATATAAAACTAGTAAAGTCTAAATTCTGTATGGACAATTTACACGGTAGAAGCAGAGCAAATAATTTCTAATTTTTTCCTGGAACGTCTTCCAGTTCATAAGGTTTTAAATTACCAGAAGGTCGATTGGCAAATGTTCACATCTTTTTTTGTTTGTTTGTTTTTACTGAGACTACCTTCTCTTTTCCATGGTCCTCTGCCCACACTGGCATGTTTTACTGCTGTATTCTGTAAAGGGCCATCACTGTTCCTTTGTTTTTATTTTGCAGAGCCACTTACTCTATTCTTAAGACTGTTTCGGGAAGGAGTTTTGTGGAAAAGAGACCAGCAATCTCCATCAGTTTCAACTGACAGTTTTGGAATACAGGTAGCAAGAATATGGACATTTTATTGAAATACCATGTGCAATTGCATTAGGTCTCACTTATTATCAACTATAAAAACCTTGCCTCATCCATCCTAAGACACAGTTCAACTTAAGGTCACACTTCTCTGCTGCCTCAGTCATTGTGCAATTAAGCAGCACACACAAATCTCTTTTCTCCTCCACAGAGACCCCTCCTGTATCCTGTAGGGCCAAACTGAGCATCTCCAGCAGAAACTCACAATTTCAGCCCTGTATCACACAGTCGTTCACAGACACCTGGTTCTTCCTCCATTTAATCCCAATCACCCTGGAAGGAGTCTGCTTTCAGCACCAACATATTTAATATGCAAGCTCATTTTTCATTTTGGCCTCACTAAGGAAAACAAGGACTTACCCAACTCTACTAACTGCAGATCAGAGTGACAATAGTTGCTCTTTAGACAGTACCTACTCTTCTGAACCATGCCTCTTTCCAACATGTCCTATTTTCTCTAAAAGTATAATGAATGGCATCACACTAAATGCATTGGGGAAGTTACTAGTGACAGTAAGATAACGACAGAATATCTACCCAATTTTCTTTCCAAGAGAAATCAGATCTCAACATTCAACTAATCCAATATAATCAATCAACAGCTTTTGTATTTTATACAGCTTCCCACTCTATCTATAATATATGATATTTTTCAAAGAATTTTTCTATTAAAAAAAGGTAACTTTAAAGTCACACCTTAGTAAATAATCCATGCTCCCTACAGTATTTCTTTCTTCCAGTCACATGATACCAGCTGAAGCTTGCTACTGAGGCAGTAATCTCATATACCAACACTTTTGCAAGTCACAGTGGAAAATTACCTCATCTTAATCCCCATCTCCCATTACACACTCCTCATCCCTTGGGCATTCAACTCAAATCTGCTTCCAGTTCATTTATTGCAAGATGAAGTTCAATTACCCAAAGGTCTGCTGACCGTTTGGCTTCTATCCCTTTAGATGTCATCACCATCTCAGTTTTCAGTGAGGCTAAAAGCTAAGTCTAGATCTGACACAGATACTAGGGTGTAACTGTTCTTCCCTCATTCTCACTACCGGGCTGCTTTACCATCACCCAAGTTGCACTTCCTCCCAGCCATGCCAGTTCAGGCTGGACATGCACAATCCTAACTTCGCACTTGCCTGTTTGTATTCCAAGATACAGCTCTTTTTCCAATGATCGGTTGCTTATTCTCTCTATGGCCTGTGCTTAAAGAAGTTCTAGAGTTTAAATTTCTTAGTTCTCTATTTTAATAAAATTCACAAATGAGCTATCTTTTAACTAAAATTTCCCTTTTTAGAATCCAGAAGCTGTTACAGCACAATTCACATCTATTTCTATTCAAAGTACAGTGACAAATGATAATTCTATTCAAAATGCATACATTTTACACACAATCAACTAAAGTAACCACTGTCAGCTGTTAATCAGCAATTTAAATTTTTTTAAAAGTGTATCATCACTCCACTCCAGTAACTGGGTTTTGCCTCTTGTTCATCACCTCTAAGACAAAAAACCTGGAAATTCCTAAGTCTTTCTAAAAATACTCAATAGCCTCCTAACACATCCTTTCCCTCTCTCCCCCACCAACAACTGCCCAAATAGGCTGGGGATAAGACATTACCAATTTTACCTCAACAGGAATACCCACCCATTCCCTCTTCTGTCAGAGATCTCCCTCACAAATACACAGGGTTTTAAGTTATTGCAATTCTACTTAGAAAAACCCACCACCCTAAGTATCCTTTATGATTTTATTTCCATCTTTTCCAGACTCTGTATACTTTTCACACACTAGTATTTAAGTCACAATTATTATTTCAGAATCCCTGCTCCTTAGAAAGCTTTTGCATCACACAAATTGCTACAGTATTTTCAGTTATGCATAGAGGGATCCTAGCATTAGAGCAGGGGTAACAATCCTTATTCCTGCTTTGTTTAGGTAAACTTTTTTACAGGCTATGTTATTTTTTGGGGTGCTCCCTCATCAGCATTCACTTTTTTCCTACTTTTCAACCTATAGACAGAACTAAAGTGAAAAACCAAAGTGAACATTTTGAGACCTGTTTAATCTCTGTAGTTATGAACACTTTTCTTATACGCAGATGAAGAGAAAAACAATGTAATGCAATACAGGAATGTCACAATTGATAACTAATATCTGTCAGACAGCCCAGAACTAGTTCCAGATGCTTGTTGGTTGTTTCATGTATACTCTGAGTGGCATGGTGTAAAAAAACAGCTTCAAATGTAACATTCAAGACAGATACTAACATTGTCAGTCTATTAGTCGTGCACATGGATTTCACTGGTCTTTAGTGTACAGGAGTAACTGTGTGCTGCTGCTGATGTACCCAGTGACTGACAATGTGCCAGCCTGTGCTGTTAGACCTGACTCTCTTCACTCCCAGAGTGACACTTTCTTATCAAGAACCAAGAGCTACTGAGATGTACCTGATCAGAGTATAGCATTTTCATGTAAAGATTTGACTTTGAGCAAAACCCCTAAGTGGGATCAAGTGGGGTCTAAACAACACTTTGCAACTGTATTTTCCTGAAATGCATGATACAGGAAAAGTTACATAATTATCAAGCATACATCCCAGTATGGCTTTTTACACATTTCTTTGACATATATCATTGGTTTTTGACATTTTGCTCCTCTGTGTATCAAGAAACCCCAGTCACACAGTTTCACCATCAAAGTTGTGTAACTTTTTTGGATATGGATAATAGCTTATTATCTGTTAATGTCAAAATTTCAGGGCAAAGTTAGACAAGATAATAAGCAGAACGGAGCTTTTAAAATACTGAATTACCTAGATGAAAATGCTTAACTACTTTTAGAAATCAGTTTAGGAATATTAAGAAGACAGACTCCTGAAACAGTCAAAACTTACTAATGTGTTTCCAAGCTCTAGTATACCCCTGCAGAAGTCTCATTAAATTAAGCAGCCAGAGGGACGAAATGGGATTCTTAGTCCTGAAACTCACAGGGCCATTGACAATCTTCCCGGACATCTACTACCAGCTGTTACAGAAGAGCAAAATGAAAATGTTAAATGAGTTATTGCATAGGTTTTCAGTATTCACCAAACAATGCCCCCAAATGCAAGAGGCCAGTAAGACAAGGATGGACGGTGGGTACTGCTAGTGCAAAACTAAACCTGTGATACTAGTTTGGCTCTTCACTGTGAACAACACTACAAAACTTGGCTGGGAAAAAAGAAAACCAAAAAACCAAACCCCAATATCAAAACCAACCAAACAAGACTGCGAGTTAAAGAGGCAAATAATAAGTGCTCTATAATGTCATTCAAGAAGCAATATTTCCCTCCAGGGAAATATATTTACCTAATAAGAGTAGTTAAAGAAAAGGAAAAAAACAACCCCACACTTGGGAACCCAAATCGGATTTGTTATTCACATTTGAGTAGCCTAAGATTATATGAACCAGTTTTTGTCCAAACAGCTCTGATGGGATATGTGGCAATTCAATAAGGAAAAGTTAGCTGTACTCAAACCAGAACAGATGGCACGGGTCGACTTCTGCATCACCTACAATTAGATTCTGCTCTGAAAAAAACACATAAGAAGTAAAGCATGACACTGCCACAAACTCTGTTTACTACAGGCAGTAGTGTTTTGATAGTTGAAACTAATGACAGCACCAATTTTAGCCAGATAATCCCCCATCTCCTCTATTTGTACCACACACCTCCCCCTACGGTCTTGGCTAGGGACCTTTTGAGCTACTGCAACACATCATCCATGTGTCCAGACAGTGTAGAGTAAGATGGCAGCGCTCAGCTAATTCCTGCTCTGCAATTCAAGGGCTAGATCTAGTTCTGTCCCCCGTGACTAGACCTGTAACAGGGTCAATTCATAAAGGAGAACAAACACCTTCCTCTTGCATTAGTAGCACACCTCACAAAGGGCATGGGATTAGTACTGCTAAGAAATACTCTACTATACATCAAGGCACTTCACTGTGTTCTACACAGAATAGAATTTTCATGTTGGAAAGAAACATCACTTTAACTGATATAAGTAATGCAAGGTCTTTCATCGGACCTAAGTGAGGATTAAAACCAAAGAGAGGACTGCAGAAAAATAATTACCACCAAATTTGTCTCACATCATGTAACTGAGGTTTTGTCAAAATTAATTCCAACTTCAGCAACCCTTAAAACCTCAAAAACAAAACTTCAGTTATGAGTATTTATCATCAATATCTTGAGGTTGCAAAATAGAGAGATTATTGAGCCTACTAAATCATGCCTGCTGCAGTGTAACAGTAGAACACTTTGTCACAACTCTACAATGGGCAGAGCATCTCCATCATAACATTACATGCTTTCTTGAACAGCAGGGACAGAAGTGGAAGGATTAAAAAAAATAATCATAATCCCTTTGAATTTACAAGAGTCTTCAGTGAACAAAGGTGGATGTCCCCTTTTTGCTGGAGTGATAACTTCGAATGCTTCCCTCAGTAATTACTGAGCAGTACTTTCAATTTTAATCCAAACTTAGAACTTGAATGCTATGGTTATTGCAAAGAACAAAATTCACTGGCTGTATTTCATTATTTCCACAGATGAACAGAATTTCCCTGCAGAGAAGCTGCAGCTCTTCCTCATTTGTGTCTACCTCCACATGGAAAATTTCAGTCTGGAGTTTATTAACAAAGCAAAGCCCCTCTTCATACCATAAGGCTTATAAATATTAGTGTGACTGTGAAGTACTAATCTAACGAACATGCCTAACAAATCTGGCTACTTAATGACAGCAATTCTAGCAAGGCAATTATTTTCAAAACAAGGAAAAAGCTCAACCCCTCTTACTCCATCACCACGCAAAATGCAGTGGCAGATCCCTTCCACCGCACAAAGAGACGGCAGATGAATGAACTTCACACACACACACACAGGAGCAGTCAGTACCTTCTGGTGTGAGATCCAGCTCAGAAGCAGAGGCATGTTGAAGCAGAACTGTCACCAAACCTTAGTATCATGAACACGAAGACTCAGGAACAGATTCCTGGGGTAAGTGAGAGCAGAAAGGATCCCCCTCTCACAAAGGGCTGGCAGTGCTGTCACGGCATTTCCTCAGGCTCGTTTCATGGTATCACAGCAGAGCCAGAGATCCGTGCAGCAGCCGTTATTCTTCAAAAGCCAAGTATTTCCTGACTTGAGGCTGGAAGCATCCGCGCTGCCTCGGATTTGAATAATGCATCCCACTCATGATCAAGCTACGTACACTTAAAAGCGAACAAAAGAGAAACAGGATACTGTTCAGAAATCAACACCCTGTGCTTTGCTAATTACTGGGAGTTTGACATCTATCAATCAGAAAGCAGCGCAATGTGAGAAAAAATTAGGAGCAATTGGAACAACTCTCCTTTTAGTTAGTGTTAACTTGCATATCCACGAGATAGGAGAACCCAGCCACAACAGTGAAACATGAACAGAGACAAAATAAGCCGCATATCATATCCTGCCATGTACCAGGCATTTGACATGGAGGCAAAGTTCTTATCTTACATAAAAACACACCCAAATGCCAGCCAAAGTGCAGATATCTGTAACTATTCTCAACTAGAAAGAAGGGTGGGAGAGGGAGAAAATTGTTTTCCTTTAACTGATATAAATGTTTGTACTGCCATCCAGTTAGCCCAGCGCTGATCATTCAGACGTGCTATACTTCCAAAACTACTGCATTCTGCTGCTTCCCACTCTGGTGACAGTGTCCCACTTAACAGTTTTTACCATTAAAAATTCATCTTTCCAATAAAGAGATAAAAGACCAGGTCAACATGATTCAACTTATGCAGTCACACAAGCAATTTGCTGACTTTGTTTATGCTAGAGGTATTTAGAAACTAGAATAGAAGACTCTGCCTCCATCAGCTGACTTAGCACTGAAGGAATACTGACCGTCTTCTGTTTTACAGAAAGAAGGAGGATTTGTAGCCAAGACAAATGCTATCACAAAGGGAAAGGAGTAACAGCCAAATTACTACACATTTCTATAACTCATCTGCACTTAGCGTACAGTCTAAAAATAGTTTAGAAAACTCAAAGTCAGGTTCTCAGCAGGCAGTAATAAGCATCTGCCATCAACTCCAATTCATCCTGATGCATGTCTAGGCCCACACAACACAAGCCCAGTAGCAGAAACCTGGAACACAGGGGCTGGCAAAGAAAGATTCAGTGAAAGCAGCTGTTGGAGCTTCAAGCTGACTGCGACCCCTGACTAGTGCTTTCACATTTCTACTGTTCTCTACAGGCTCATGAGTTTAGCCAAAGCTTAAAGCATCAGAAAACACATTGAAGGATTGCATAGAATAAAGTTTTGCTTTCAGGAGACAGTCTTCCTCCTATTTGCCCGGCCTATATTTTTCCCAGGTGACTGGTCAAGACCCAGCTAGGTTTGCTTCTAAAGAACTGCAGTGCATGTATTTTACTCTGACATTCTGCCTCATACAACATACTGGGGAGATGACATACTCCTGCCAAAGGCAAAGCTGAAGACTACTACACCACCATCTTAAAGAGAGATCTATTTTTAGATAGGTAAGCTAAAATAAAATAGATTTCAGTTTTCAAAATAATTCTTATCCAAGATCAACCCAGCAATTGCTTACACTGTTTAGTTTTGATACAGTCAACAAGCAGAAAAAAGTGCCAGAGTTGCACAGCATACACTTAGCAAACCATCACAGTACCTAATTTGCTGCCAGAAATTTGTGGATCACCTAACACAGTCTGTGAGCTACACACACACACAGGATGCTTCTATGCCAAAAATCCAAATTTAAATAAGCACTATAATAACAGAAGGTGGATCAAGTTACTCAACAGGAAAGCATGTCTAAGAGTTACAAGATGGTTTATATGCCTGAGCAGGCAATAGGTGCCTTTCTTCTATGTAAGCATTTCTATATACTTCTATGTAAGCACTCTACAGCGGTGTATCAAAGAACTTCAGTGATGGCAGTGACAGGGCAGCACAACAGGAGCAGGGCTTAAGCAACGAAGGTTCTTGCACTCAGTATTTTGCTCCTATGTTTAGGCCAGTTAGGCTTGATGCTTTTCCACCTTTCAAGATACAGCTCACATTCACTCAGCTTGAGTACTCTGCAACCCACAGCAGTGTCAGTACAGAAGTCTCGTGACGATCCTTATCCCCTTTGAATATGTAGATTAGTAAATCTCAGTTCATCTACCAGTTTTGTACTTTGAGCACATGCAAGTTTGTTTCCAAGTTTAGGACATAGTTCTCAGTGAAAGACTTAGCAAAGTACAGATTGCCTGGAACAGCAGTTCTTCTTAAACTTCTTTAACCCAAGTTCTTACAAACTATAAAAGCACAAATTCAGATATTAGCTAGGAATTTTCTCCCAAAAACTGCATATTAGCTTAACTTCGCAGTTCTAGTAAGAGGTTTATTAAAGATGCTGTTTTCAAAACTCCATCATGTTTAACACATACCCTATTTTTAAAAGCGTTTGCCAGAGAAGATAAGGCTGTCACGTGGACAGTCCCAAACAATTAATACATTCTCTGCATTCATTTCCTTTGGGGGGG
>VZTE01002171.1:1014913-1041531 GCA_013397775.1 Eulacestoma nigropectus
TTTTGTTTTGGGGGGGGGCGGGTGTGGTGAACTTGGAGAGCTCATTGAAGTATTTTGCCCATTTATGGTCACTACCCACTTCTCAAATACAGATCAGAAGATCATGAACTTCATTTTAGCAGATTTAAAGTGGCAACACTGAAATAAATGCTCCATGCACCATGTTTAAGAAGGTGGCAATTTTTTAATTCTGTAGTTTCAGATAGAAGTTCTCAAGATTTTAAATTTAAAATATTAACTAACATGTTGATCCACTATGAAATGAACACACTTTGAGAAGTCTGTTTTTCCCTAGTCAAGAGATCAAAGTTTCAGGACTTCTACACGGCAGATCATGAAGACTCCTAAGGTGAGTATCATCCCAGATTTGGTTGAAACCCACCATGATACCCACGGATGACACCACTTTTATAACTCATTTGCTACAATAACCACGTTCTTCTATATCACGGAAGGAGAAGATGGCAAGTGTTTAGTAATTCAGTGCTGACTCTGGGAGATGGGAAAAGTTAGATTCTATGCAGTCTAGCAGATCTAGCACATGTGGATATACTTGGTCCAATAAAATCAGGCACTGCAATAACTTCTAGCTCCCTTAATGAGGCTAGAATTTCCTCAGTGACACGAAGCCAACGAGTTAGTTCTTTTCCTATTTAATGTTTTCCCACAAACTCTCAACTGCAGTGGGAGGTTTCAGACTACACACTTTCCTTAAAAAAGGCTCTGCTTACAGAAAGTTGGACAGCAAAAACAGTGTCAAGCAGCAGGCGATACTGTGGCAGAGACAAAAAGTGTTACTACTGGGATCAAGGCTCCTTTTCTCAAAAGAACATTCATTAGGAAACTGTGAAAGACAAATGCACGTAATTCATCAGACAGTGTGCACGGAGTATTAAGAAAATAGATTGCAACTTAGTAGCATTTCAGCAGCTTCTCCACACCTGCCAAATAACACTCACTAGTTTTCTAGCACTTTGGAGATACACACCTGTACATGTCCCAGCTTGTCTTGCAATCTCACAGTTCACAAGAGCAACTGCATTGTTTTGTGACAGTATCAAATGCCTGAGCAACCAGTAGTACAATTAACTATTCCCAGATAACAACCAGCGAAGAACCCAAGTGTAAACACAGTAAGGAAGGATTTCAAAGCCATACTCTTCCAGATGCTGAATTACCAACTGCTTTGAAATGAACTTCCACCTAACTAGACTTCCTCCAGCACTGAAGTCTTGAACCACCACTTTGACAAGATTAGACTAATGTGACTCCCAGGGAGAGTAGTGTTTGGTGTTGTGTGCTGTGCTAACTTAGCCTTCAGGCATGGTATTCATTATTCCTCTGAGTCCTAGGCAAAGCGGTGGTTCAAGACTTCAGTGCTGGAGGAAGTCTAGTTAGGTGGAAGTAACTGTTTAAAATACTAAGATTTCATCAGCTGTTTATGGTAGCTGTGAAGAGAATTAAATCATTAGATAAGGTGTTCAAATGTAAATCCATGCAGACACAGCTGGATGCGCAAGTATTTCAAATTTAATAGCTGAAAGTAATTAAATGCATAGTCCTTTTGCTTTTTGACACAGAGAAATTCTAAAAGAGCTACAGAGCTACTGTTACTACTACTTATAATAAAACAAACAAAAAACCAAACCAAAACAAAAACAACCCACAAGACCCAGGGTCAACAGAAAAGGAAATGCTTTCCCAGAAAGCTTTGATATAAAGGAGTCAACAAAGTAAACAGACAGTAAGGTCCTTTCAGAGAAACAGCTTTATAAGGCGACTCTTGCACCAACCAGTGACATACATGAAGAGTAAGCTAAGGGTGTGATAGAGACCCATGAGACCAATTACATAGATTTACAAAAAGTCTGTAAGAGCATTTTGTTTTGGTTATGAATATGGGTTCTACAAAACTGAAGGAAAAAAGGGAGCACAGAGGCACTTAATCACTATGTAAGTAAGAAAGCCCAATAGGTATATAGAGTCAAGATAGGTGGGAAGGAGTTGTTTCTGAGATCATCGGGGAGGTTCTGCTCATTTTTTTAGGCAACATTTTCATACGCATCAGGTAAAGTAACTTTTGCACTGCTTCACTAATTGCTACTGGCAGATGCTACTTATTTCAGTACTGCTAGATTTTATTTTCTGAATTTATTGTGCCTGGTATGTGCTAGGTATTTCTGTGCCAGCAGCTGCACAGCACTGCCTGACAGCATAAACAGTAAGATTTTGGGCATTTGCTTGAGACCACATAGGCAAGAAGAACAGCTAGGGTGCATTAAATAACTGCAGCTAACTTTTTGATAACAATATTCACAGGAAGAGTGCCATTGGCTTTATGACGTCCTAGCAACACAACAACAAATTAACCCAGGATTTCTGGTATTTAAGTTCATAATTAATGCTGAGCAAAGCCCACAGTGCTTCACCTTCTGTAGCAGCATCTTCATTTTAGTAGTTGTTCTGGGTTTGCGTGGCAAGGTTTTGGTAGCAAAGGGGACTGCAGGGGTGATTTCTATGAGAAGCTGCCAGACTTTCCCCAACGTCCAACAAAGTCAATGCCAGCTGGCTCCAGGACAGACCCACCACCAGTCAAGGCTGGACCAATCAGTGATGGTGGTAGTCCCTCCAGGATAATGTATTTGAGAAGGGGAAAAAACCTGTGCAATGGCAGCTAGGACAGAAGAATGGGAACACATGAGAAGAACAGCCCTGCAGACACCAAGGTCAGTGAAGAAGGAGGTGCAGGAGTTGCTCCAGGTGCCAGAGCTGAGATTCCCATGCAGCTCCTGGTGCAGAGCATGGTGAAGCAGCTGTGCCCCTGCAGCCCATGGAGGGCCACAGTGGGGCAGAGATCCACCTGCAGCCCGTGGAGGATGCTACACTGGAGGCTGTGACCCTATGGGAAGCCCATGCTGGAGCAGGCGCCTGGCAGGGACTTGTGGACCTGTAGAGAGAGGAGCCAACAGTGGAGATGGTTTGCTGGCAGGACTCCAGCAGGAGACCCACACTAGAACAGCCTGTTCCTGAAGGACTACACCCTGTGGGAGGGGCCCACACTGGAGCAGTCTGTTCCTGAAGAACTGCACCCATGGGAAAGACCCAGACTGGAGAAGTTGGTGGAGAGCTATCTCCTGTGGGAGGGGCCCCACACTGGAGCAGAAGAGTGTGAGGAGTCCTGCCCCTGAGGAAGAAGCAGCGGCAGAGACAGTGTGATATGAATCCCCATTCCCTGTCCCCCTGCGCTGCTGAGGGGGAAGAAGGTAGAGAAAATTAGGAGTAAAGTTAAGTCCAAGAAGAAGGGAGGGGTAGGGGAAAGGTGTTTTCAGCTTTGTTTTTCTTTCTCATTACCCTACTAATTACCCTATTACCAATTTGATTGGTAATAAATTAAACTGATTTCCTCAAGCTGAGTCTGCTTTGCCCATAACACTAATCGGTGAGTGATCTCTCCCTGTCCTTACCTTGACCCACAAGCCTCTTGTTATGTTTTCTCACCCCTGTCCAGCTGAGGAGGGGAGGGAGAGAGCGGCTTTGGTGGGTGCCTGGTGTCCAGCCACGGCAGCCCCCTGCACCAGTACTACTAGCACATCTTAGCTGGATACCTGTATAGTAAGGTACGTTCCCTGCTTGTAAAGGAGAAGGGCAGCCGTAGTGCTAATGTCTAGGGCTTGGTGAAAGTAAGTATACTTAGATGTAACATGGCAAATCCCATCATGTGGCTCCTGTCTGGCCTGGAAACAGAAATTCCTATTTCTGGTCTGATGGGTGAGGGATGAGAAGGGAAGAGTTATTTTGTCACTGACACAACAGTGTTCTCATGATATTTAAGTAAGTTACTTGCGAGGATAATATAAATCCCATTCACTTCAGCTTACTACAGGAGTTTCTTAATAATTTCACCTAAGGTATTACCTGTCATGCTCAGCGGCCATCAAAGCAAGATACACCTTCAAGTAACTTAAAGTTTCAGAAATAAGTATGTGAATTGTTCTTTCATAGAAGACAAGAGTCTTCTCTGGACTGAGGAACTTAAAACTCAGTTTACCCATAATTTGGTCATTCTACAGCTTATGTTACTTCCAATAGCCCAGATTATGAAAGATTTCTCTCTGCAACGGGAAGTCGGTTTGCTGATCAGAGTTAGCAGTGAACATGTAACTATTAAACAAAATCAGAAAAAAGGTCTCCTAAGTAGTGAACTTCATTCCTTCTGCTCATCAACTCTCCCTCCCCTGGGGGAGCTTAGTTGAGCTGGGAATTATCTATGCTAGGAATCTATTCTTGGTCATGTCTGAATGTCCTGTTCCCACTGAAGTCAAGGCTGAAACTTGTTTTGCAAAGCCAGTGAGGAAACATTGTATCATAAAAGTTAAGCATATTTCTTAACTATCTCTTCTGTGATTCCCAGCATCCTATCTCAGAAGAAAGGTATGTCTTACTCACCAAGCCTCAGTCCTTTCTCAGCTGTGATACCTACAAGGGCTTCCAAAACAATTCCATACATTTCTATATGGTGGATACTGGTAAACTTCAAGAAGAAACAATAAACATCTCAACTTCAGGGGTTATGCCGAACATGACAGAAATATACAACACTAGTCAGATTCGTTATTCTCTAGGGAACTTCTAAACCATCTGGCATAGTCCCAAGTGCTGTAGTTTCTGTTTGTTCAAGAGCTCTCAGGGAGCTGAAGCTAGTGTAGGACACAAATCGGATCACTTCTGTGTTTTTGCTCTTGTAAAAACTTAACATCTTGCATAAGTTAGGTAACTTCAAAACAGAGTTATGGTACAATGAAGCAGATTTAACGGATTCATACCTGATCAAGAGAATTTTATTAGAACTTATAAGGGTTCAGAAATTAATATGGACTGCCAGCTAGAAGAAAAATCTGAAAAATACATAATCCATTTGAGAAGCCACTATGGAATTGGTTAACCAAGATGTAGTTCAATGTAGATTTACATGAACAGAAATAAAACTGAATCCATATTTTTTCATAAACAGAAACCAAGTCCACCAGCGTGTAAATTTTTTTGTTTGAGTTTTGTCCATTTTTTTAAGTGGGGAAGTCCTTTATGAGAGGGTTATGAACCCTTGGGGCAGACAATAACAAAATCATAAGTGAAAGTAATAGGAAAAAGTAAGAACAGGCATATTTGCTCCCAAAGCCAGTACTTGGTATGTACACAATTTCAAAGTGCCAACTGAGAGCAGCTTTCTGCAGTGTTACAACCTGCCCAGCTGAGGTTGCTCCCCACATGCGCACGAACCTACATCCCATGAAGAGATTTTAACATCCTATTTTCCCTCATGGGAACAGTGGGAATGACTATCTCAGACTTGGATGTTCAATTTAATACCACACTAAAAGTACTGCACCTCCTCTCCCCAAGCAGAGGAAGTACTAAAGAAGCCATTTTATGCCAAGGTCCTTATGTTTACAATCCTTGTTCAGTCTGCTGGACTCCTTCAAAGATGCATCACATATAAACACCAGTCTTGGAATCAAGCAATTTGGAATTGCTACCAGCACGTAACACGTAAAAAACTGTATTACTTTCAGTTAGTAGCAGCTTCATGATCACTGTTAACCCAATTTATTTAGATGATGCCAGCTCTGAGGCTGACCATAGCAGACAGGGGTTCTAGAAGGACACAATAAAGCAGAATTGCTGCAAGGGATTTGTAAGCCCCAATAGCATATGGTAATAAACAGCTACTGAACAGCAAATTTAAAACTTGTGCCCTCTCTTTGTATTAAGAACACAAGAGGAAAGCAATCCAGGAAATAAGAGCTAATCAAAGGAAAAAGAAAGAAAGGGGAAAAAAAGACTGTTACATACAAACTCAGTTAATTACGGGGACACAGAAGAAAGCCTGTTACAAGTTACGGGATTCACAGGCCTGAAATTTCTATGTACAACCAAGGAATAACAGTCTTTTGAGTTAAAAAAAAAAAAAAAATATCCAAAGTGTCAGAAGTTGTCACTTCTGGAAATCAGTCACTGGTTTAAGCGGATAAATTGCTAAGTAGGAGGATGAGTTTAAGGCAGCACTTCAAAGAAATATATTAGGTAACAATAGATACACGTCATGTCGTAACATCCTGGTATTACACCATGTTCGTAAGTGGCATGAAGGTGAGATAGAATTTAAGACACCAAGGGTTTATTTCCAATGGCAAATATACAAATAGTGTAAGATTAGGACACGGGTGAAGAACAACTGGCAATCATAGTATTCTATTAGGGTTTTTTTCTGTATCTATGAACAGAGGCAGGAAATTAAGATCAAGTTGAGGTCATGTAGCTATAATATATGTTGACTGTAACAAGAATATTACCAGATATAAAAAAGGCAGACTCATCTTTGAAAGCAACTTCTGTCAATAATCCTGTATTGTTTATAAGCTACATTGCTTGTTGTGAATTCCCAAGCAGATAAGAACTGCTCACGATGAACAGACTTCACAAAGAGCCCCACCTCAGTAAAACCTGGGGGATGCACACCTGCTACTCAGAAATTAGGATTCCCCTCAAACTTTAAGTTACATCTTATTTCATAATCTATAAATTTACAGTAAAATAGTTGTCATTTATTCTTCTAAGGAAAAAAAAAGGCATCATTTTGCCTAGTTTATGGAATACTCTACAATTTCATTCTGCAAAAAACCCCCATACAGATATTTGGAAAAATAGTTATGTAATTAGAAGGATTTAAAAAGAGGATTTTAAAAAGAGTAAGCTGCTAAAAACACACACTTGATATCAAACCCAACACTGAAACTCCCAAGCATTTGTCAAAACTACAGTGCACAGCCTAAATGTTTCTTAACCCATAATTATAAGCAGCTTAATTGGAAAGCCTCAAATTTCAAGAACTACCCAAGTGGTGACAAGATGACAGAAGAAATTCCTACTGGAAGAGAAAGCCCCCCACTCCCCAACAGCTGGCCCTTAGAAGGGTTCATATGTGCAGCTGGAAAGGAAGAGATTCATCTCAAAGCTGAGACGCTGAAGAGCTTCCCTGCTACCACCTCCCCAGTATTCTCTCAAGATATCACACCAAAAATACTGGTGAACCTGGCAGTGTTAGGTTAATAGCTGGACTTGATGATCTTAGAGGCATTTTCCAACTTCAACAAATCCATGATTTATCCTGATAGCTGCATACAAATAGGATTGCAGACATCATTGTATTTCTATAAAGCTTGGTTGGATGCTCATACCCACAGAAGGTAAGAGTGTACTTTCAAACACTCATTTACAAAAAACAGTCAATTTTGCCACCCCAGCTTTACCCAGCACTTTCACAGGCTTTATGAGCAGACTTTCCTTGAATACAAAGAACTGAGGCTGAGACTCTACCCAGCAGGTGTTGCTCATAAACTGACTAAACTGAAATTTCAGAGCTTTTAAGTTCCCAGATAACTAAAAAATATTTAATAGACTGAGTAGGGGAGGGGGAGCTGCTTTTTTACAACACAAGAAGTCCCTGCATCACGTTAAGAACAAAGCTGCATTTATATCATTTCACCGCTTATCTGAACAGCACCCTGCGCTATCTAACAAAACACACACTGCACTTTCCTGATAAAACACCCTGTGCTAAGGTAGCTGTACCTCTCCACTGCGATGTGAACACGTGTCCTGAGCCCTATTACAAGCAGCACAGAAACAGATGATTTCAGGCTTTATGTACCCAGCTTGGATTTAATCAGCAGCCGCACAGTGAAGCCTCTGCACACCCGCAAGCCTGAAAAAGCAGTGGCTGCCATTGCTTTATTTTTATTCTAACTTGAGATCTTGTCATCTTAACCTTTACCTTCTAACATCATCAGCCACATTAGGCTGAATGTCTCAGCCAAGCGTCTTCCCATTTAGACAGCCAGAAAACAGACTGCAAGACTTTTTTTTTTCTTTTAATGAGGTCCTGAGGTCATCAAGGAAGGGGCCAAGCAACACCCACATACAAAGGTGCACTAAATTAACCTTGCAACAATGCACAGAGTGCTTGGCTCTTGGAACAGAAGTGTGGCCAAGAGGCTGCAATGCTCACCCTCATTTGTAATGTTTTGCCACACTCTTAGGCTCTGTGAGGACCCTCTGCAAATGCTTTTAATTTTAAAAGCAGAAGCTACTAAATTATTCTTTATTTTACTCTGGAGGGGAAAAAAAAATGAAAATAGTTTACTACAGTATTCACTATATTCACAAGTGCAATTTCATTTCTTTGGCAGATCTCTCAAGTTTGCCACTAAAGGATAAGGTTACAATACTGAATTTGCTACAGTATAACTGCTTTGGGGGAAAAAAAGAACTTGCTTTTCTGAGACACTCAAGAATTAGATGAAAAATTGAGACCCCTGGCAGTCAACTGTTCCCTGCACCAGCACTGTTTCTCCATTATTGTAAAAGTGCAGGCTTTAATCTCTATCCTTCCACAGCCATGCCCAGAAGAGTCCAGATAGACTGATCAACCCGTTCTAGTCAGCAGGGCTCTGGTGAAAGGACAGAAGGTCTCCCTCTCAAACTAAACTGCAAGATCAGTTTTAAATGCCTACAAAGGTTCAGCTGATCTGATGTACGTGGTAAATTTACTACGAAGCACTTGTAAAGGCTATGCAGTACAAAAAGGAAAAAAAAAGAAAATTTTTGTATGAGAATAAGTACCACTTTTGTAAAAGATTTTTCTGTATCACAATGTTAAACGAGAGCAGCTTATCTATAAAAAAAAGGAAAAAAGAAAAAAACCGAGATTTTATTATAAAAAAATAATTAGAGACATTATTGGTCTTGTAACCAATAATTACTAAGTTAAATCTGCACAGGGAGGAGGAGGAGAGAGTCTCTCTTCCCAAAACTTGAACCAAATAATGAAGTCCATCTTTCCCAAGAAGAAGATGACAGAAGACAAAGCTTTCCCTCCATGTCACCTGTGTCATTTGTACATTCAACTGCACGGTGACACTTCCCAAAGCAGCCAGGTTCTAGGAAACAATACAATAGCTCACACAGGGTGAACCAGCAGTGTCCACTCAGTATCTCAGTTAAGAGTTTCTGAAGTCACTCCTGCTGGTATCATTTTTCTACACATTCAAGGAATCTGATGGAAGATTGGAAGATGCCAGCCCCTCAAATTTCAGAAACAGGAAACAGCCACTATCAAATTTCTTTCTTTTTCTTTTTTTTTTTTAATACAGCTCTGAGTCTTTACGCACCAAGCAATCGATAACATGGCAACAATGCAAGCTGAAGGTGAACTTAGACAGATAACATATACATGTGTTTTACAGTGAATTCTGACTGGAAACACTTCAATGCATTGCCAAGCACTATCAAAAATTTGGTGAGAACTGCATCAAAAAAATTAAAAGCTCTGATTTACTGAAGTCATACTCAATTTATATCCAAGTTTATTTTTAGGCATCAAGTTCTGTTTTTTTCATACTTCAAAAAATGAGATTTAGATACTTCATTCCCTAGTAAAGCTAATTTACATTACATAGCACATAAGTAGCATGAAGAGCATAATCTGATTTGTGGTGGCTCATGAACGACAGACAGGACATTTATACATGCTACTTAAAACTTCATCTCTTAGGAAGAAAGTTATTTGCCTACCTATGGTTCTTCAGTCCAACTCAATAGGGCTGGGAAGACATTCAGTTGTTCTCAAAAGCTCGTTTTGAGGATTCAGAAACCAGGCAACACGGCTGGCTGCATCTGCACATCTTAACTTTTGCTGAAAGCATAGCCAGCTTAACCATTCATATAAGCAAACAAGTGCTTGTAGCAACAACCAGGACTTGAGAGATTTATTTTTTCATAAACCTTTCAGTTTATACTCAATTCCAGGGCAGGAAGCAAGGCTGATTTCTGCTTACAAAGCATTATCATTTATCATTTCACAGAATGAAACTATCAAAATAAAGGTACAGTGTAACAGACCATAACAACGTGCTTTTTCTTTCCTTTCTGCATAAAACTAGTGTTTGGAAACAGGACTCAGACTAGAATTCCACATTGCCTTAGTTCTGTTCTTAGATGAGCCTAGTCTATCACAGAGGTAAGCGCAGTCCCTTTCTGGGGGACAGGGATATAAGAATGCTGCTCATGTACAGGCAGTTGTATTTCATCCCCAGCATCATGACGAATGGCAGGATAATACTGAGAAACTACATCCTCGAGCACAGGTACATTCACTGGCCTTCTTTTGCTATGAGCTACCTGATGCGCAGTGCTTAAACTTCACTCCTTGCTTCAGGTATTTGAACCTCTCAGGGAAAAGCAGAGCTTCCCAGTTCCTAGACAGCAAAATGAAACAGTGTTTGGAAGGAAACACCTACTGTCTAGAAAGCAAGAGTGAAAGACCTTATTGGGATCTCCACAGCTAATCTGGAGGTGCCTGATCTGCCTTTTTAAGGGATCACAGTGTGCTGGCAGGCTTCTCACAATGAAAGAGTTGCATGTCCAGCCATGAGACTGGAAGAAATAATCACAGGTCCCTTGTGAAACATCAAGGACCATCTACAGGAACCTTGTACACCTCCTTTCCTGGCTAAGAAAAGGGCTTCTGAAATTACATCATCAGTTCCTTTTTGTCTTCTCCATTCTCATAAGCACCTAAGGTCCATGTCTTCCACCGAATTTGACTGCTACATCTACCTTCAGAGTAACCTTTGCTGGGGAAGGCCAAGTAGGGTGTGGAGAGGAGAATGCGACCACATGGCTGCATAAAGCACAGATGCCCACACAGAGCAGAACTCACAAGCTCGTACTGAGGGCGTCTGTTCTGCTCAGCTGGCCAACGCACACACAAATGTGTGCACAGTAAACATCAGCTACAGCTGGCATAATACATTGTTTCTTGCCCAGCAACTACCTGAGGACACAGAATAAGACGGAAAACTGAAAGACTGTTTAAAACAAAGAACTTGATAAACTGCTTTATATGAAAGAAATTCTTATCGTGCATTTTATTTGTGAGTTTTTCCATTCCCTCGTACTTCTGCTCCACCTCACTAGACAATTTCATGTTCATTTTCCAGGAAATGCTGAAGGCCTAGCTGAATCTTCTGAGGTACCCAGCGTATTATAATATATCTTTTTTATCTCTTTTAAACAGAAGGAAATGGATCAAAAGTCTGTAACTCACGAAGGGGCAGGAGTGTTTGTTCTGCAGCAATCTGGATTTTCCCCATTTGTTAGCGAGAAGCTGTATTACAGTTTTACATGAACGCTAACACAGAGCTATTTCAGGCATGGTGAAGATCACAAATTGAATCCCTCCTTCCTACTCCCTCTTATCCATACACACATTGCAGCATTTCATCAGTTACTGTCACAGCTATCTGGAGTATTAAGCCAAATGTTTCACGATAAGACTACATTATCCATTATCTCCAATGCTACACTAATTTAGTGTGTTTAAGTTCAACCTGTTCCTATTCACACTTTGCAGCATGTCACTGAACACCACCCACTATTTAAGAACACTAAAAACATTGGACAACATTTCCCTGGCTTAGATACTGCCTCTGAAGCCAAACTGCTGACTTAACAGCTGAACTTTACAAGAGCAACAAGAGGGAGCTGTATCCCCAGCAGGACAGCAGAGAGCCTAACACACCTCCATCAGCTTGTCTCACAGGGCACATCCAGAGCTTCTACATGCTAAGACTTCAGGTTTTCCAAATGCAAAAGAACTATCCCCTCACCTCCTTCCACAAAGTATTTTCCAAGGGCATTATACTACCAAGCTGGAATATCTATTATCTGTCTTCAAGGACTGAAATGATTAAGTGCTTGAACACAAGGCGTGTTACACAACCCTCATGCACAGAAACAATTCTTCAACCTTGGAAGAGACAGCAAGGATTTTGCCATCCTGTAAGATAATGCCACAGCTACCTAAGCTACAGTCAAATTCAATATTAAAAAATTAGTAAAGTTGACTTTTTGGCATACTTGTTTTCAGCAGAAAGATGGACTATAAGTAGCACATAAAATGCTAGTGTAGAAGTACTGTGTTTGGCTAGTCAGGAATCTCCAAATCCTAGGTAGCTATGCAATATTTAAGTATTTAGTCTGAGTCTTATGCTGATTGTCTTTTCTAAACTGAGCTAAAGCAATTCATGCGTACAGTATTTCTGCTACTGTCAATCAAAACAGAACTTTCTCATGCTTTAGGCAAGACTATTTATTGTGAGTGAACAGACCAGATTAAAAATTTAGTGGGTGGTTAATAAAAGATGGAGAGGAATTTTACTACTCCATGTGAATGATGTACAATAGCCATCTCACGCAGGAGATGGAACTTAAACTTGTACCTGAATCTCACCCTGCCCTGTCCCATCCCCAAAGAGCTTTCTGTTTTTCCCCCTTGAAATGAGTTTGACTGAAGAATCTGAATTCTCACAGAAGAAACACAGTTAGACAGCAGAGTGCCCTGCATCTCGCTGACATCTGGTCAGGCACCCCAGACTCCTCAGACTGAATTTGGTAGACCATTGCCAACTATAATGTGCCAGGTATAGGTGCCTATGAATAAACTCAAAAGCATGAAAGAGCAATAGAGAGAGAATCCACTTACAAGCAGCTCTGATTTTTATCATCTCCTCATACACAAACCCCAAGGTTACTGTCTTAAGTATCCCAAACTGGCAAGAGCTACTTCTGAACACAAATAAACACAGCCTTCCATTTTCCAGCTGTCCTGGTTCCATTCAGGACAGGATTAAGTTCTGCAGTAACCACATCAGAATCAAGTTTACTGAACCCAATCTGGTATTTCAAATTATACTGAGCAGATTAAAACCTTTCATTTACTTACCATTCTCTTCATAGTTATTTCCTATTACCTTTCTCTCATTGCCTTGTAAAAGTCAAAAATTAATTCTTACTCTTAAGAAACTTATTCCTTCTAAAGCAAATCCTTCACCAATTCCTCAGTGATGCCATTTAAAAAATTGATTGAGGCAACAGAGGTATTTCCTAATATCCAACGACCTAATTATGAGAACACATGTACTTCAATTTTGCCTCCTATCCAGAATTTAACTTTCTTTTCCAGGTAAGATAATAATTGCATTAAAGGAAAAACAAACACCCCTGAAAATCCATCACATCTTCTTCCTGTAGTCCACTGTTATCCAAAGGATTCTTTAACCCTCGAGCCTGGCTAAATAAGCAACGGCCATTTGAGCTTATTGACCAGGGGTACTACTTGTTATCATCCAAAGCATCAACAGCCAGGAAGGCAGGACATGTCCTATGACATTCAGCATTATCTGAGAGATGTATTTCAAAGGCTCGCACTTTAGTCTTGGGTAGTAAGTACTCTCTAATAGAAAGAAGGTTACACATCCAGATTCCAGTCAGAATAACAACTTCCTGCCCTACCACCTCCACCACACCCTCATGTGTCCATTGTTCCCTTCTTAATCCATAAACCTGAAAAGAAGCATTGATTTCAGAGACAGCAGTTTCCCTGATACCAGCTCTGGATCCTTTCTGGGCAGAATTTATGGTTAGCAGGATAAATCCGTAAGGCTTATGCTGATTTGTGTCTAGCAAGCCTGGGATCCTCAGGGAGTCCTATCACGAAGCTCCAGTGAGTTGCTACAGGATCAGCTCATGTGCATTTAATGAACAATTTCTCACACATGCTTTGACAGCTCTGGCAGCTGCAGAAAGCCCTTCCAGCCTTTCCCTTATAGCACGGATTCTCTAGCTTCCAAAAAATCCTTGCTCAAGTTTTAGATATTAATCAATGTTTTCTTGATGATCTTTGCTCACAGAAAGCAACAGCACATTTTAAAATCAGTCTGAGGTACAGACTCCCTTCTGCATGGGAAGTGGTCCTGCTGTGTCCAAACAGTTAACTCTGGGCAACAATGCTGATTAAAAAGAAAGAAATTTAAGGAATATGCCCAAGGTTCTTTATCACAGACCCTAATGTGTGGACTGGCTTTATCAAAACTGTGTCTTGCACTGACAGTTTTCTACGAAAGTGTATTAACTTTCAGAAAACAGCAGAGTCTACTATCAAGTAATTAGCAAGTTGGAGAAAAATCTGTCTAGAAAGCTGTCAGTTGTACAAAGAAATCCTCCTTTATTATTCTACCATCCTATGATCTTGTAGAAAGACAACTTTACAATTTGGTTCATAGTGGTGATGAAGTTATGCATACAAAAAACTTTTTGCACCCCAAAGCCAACTTCCCTGCTTGAGGAAGACAAACAAAGAAACTTAATTTTCTGTGTTGTTGTGGGTTTTTATTATTTTAGACAAAGCAAAGCATACCAGATCTGAAAGAGAAGCTCAAATACTGAGACTCAAAGAGTCCTGCGAAAGATAAACCCTTGCCAGTTGCATGTAACCTCTCTTCCAACTGATTCTGTTGGAACTACTAGAGCAAGGAAAGCTGATTTTTCATCTATATTTGCCAAAGGAAAAAAAAAAATTAACAAATCTGTATCAAGGTTCAAATCATACAAAGGACTTACAGTTACCATACAGGAGAGATCATCTTCGGCAATTTGACTTCTGACAACTGGAAAATTGTTTGTGGGTGAAATGATGCAAACGAGGTCAGAGAGTGTCATCTACCAATGATGACAACAAAGTAAACTGTAGGAAACAACCTGTTTGCTGGAAGTTGCACGGCATTTTGAGGGCAACCTGAACACCTTCCAATGCCATCATCTGGGAAACAAGACACTGCTAAAATCCCACAAAACCAAGCCACATTATATCAGTTGATTATTGGTTTGTAAGGGCCATTATCAAAGTATTTCATCAAGTGTAACACCACCTGTACTAACTTAGATTCTCCCTGATGCTTTTTTTCTCCTGCCCCCAGCTATGATGTAAAGGATATTATCCAAGAAATTACTATAGCTATAGAGACAGCTGCAAAGGAGAAACAGTTGGATAACAGTGAAGAACTTTAGCTTCAAATATGAAGAATGCTGTTGGAGTTAAATCTTATACAGATGTAGATCTTTCACATGACAGCTTCTCATTAATTGTGGCAGGAGTCAAAAGATATTTCTAGGAAGCCTGAAAAAATTAGTAAGGGATTTTGTTCACGGTGACAGACGGTAGAAGACAGCAGCTAGCATTTTCCCAGTGCTTTGGGGAAAGCAGCACAAACAGTAGTGAGATCTCTTCTTTAGTGAAAGAGCCCATTCCAATGGTAAGCGGGCAAAAGTTGCTCTTTACAGCTCCTACTTAAAACGACCAATAAAACAAACCAGGAACATACCTTGTCAACCACACATCCTACAAAGGAAAATCCCTTTATTTTGATCACAATTGCCAACTATCACACCATGAAATATTCCAAAAGATGTCATGATTTTCTCCCAAACTAAAGCTCTAATGGAAGAACAGCATCACTGCTTCTGAAATGTAGGCAGACAATACCTGACAGCAAAAAACTCCCTACCTAGACTTTTTTCCTGAAATTAGCATAGAGTCAAGAGAACCATCTTGCAGCATTATAAAATACTACTGCTACATCAAGTGATTCAGTCTGGCAGTCTCTCCGAAACCATCAACATAAACAGAAGAGGCCTTGTGCACCCAGTAGTTGTGCAGACAGAGGTATTGAACACAGTGGTTCCCACTACCAAATGCAAACTAGGTGAATGTACCCAGAACAAAAATTGTTTTCAGATGGCCTGAGACAGGGAAAGTTTATTTTTTTGGGTGGAATATTTATTCTCAGGCATAAGACTCAGGCTAGCAACTTACCCAGACCCCAGTATCTGGAACCATAAAGGCAGAGCAATATGTCACCAGCCAGTGGATATTTTTAAAATCCTTTGAAACCACTAACTGAAAGGAAGCATGCAAACACTCTAGAGGAATAAATTACTAACTTGAAACAAATGCTTAAAACACTCAAGAGATCATATTAGAAAACTTATGCATGTATTGGGTGATAAGTTCTACTATGGATCACTTCCTAATAAAGAATTCCCTCTCTAACTCCAATTCCTGTCCCTTTGAATCTGACTGTACTACCATAGAGACTCAAAATCTTAATGGGAGACTTAGAAATGCTAAGTGTCTCAATGACCAGTTGGAAGTCAAACTATACACTTAACACTGCACAGTTATCAGGCAAATGCCACCTCTGCAGTGAATGAGTGACCACATCACCCTACCCAAGCAAAGCTCCACAATATGCTCACTTGCTCTCTGCACAGCATCTCCCATGCTGGCTGTGCTGACACCTGGCTGAGGTGGGAGGGAAGTGCTGTATGCCTGCTGTGTTACCACTCCAAGTTAAACACTGCTATGGCAGAGCTACAGTGGAGCTGTGAGCACTTGAGCTCTTTTCCCTGCACCTTTGCTGCAAAGCGGACAGGTTTTAACAACAGCTAGAACACGTCTCGTGCCCTGACCTGCGCCTCTAACAGTCCCAGGGCTGGTCTGAAGACTTTCCACACCAGTGCCACAGCCTAATGCATGAGAGCTTGGGTTTAGTGGAAATGTACTCAGGGCACACTGAACCAATTAACGAGATATGAAAGCCTCATCCTCCTCCACTTCCTAAAGCATCAAGGTAACAATGTACCTAAGCCTCAAAGAGTTTCAAATTATCTTCCATAAATGTAAAGAAATAGATTCCTTTAACTGGGAGCAGGAGAGACATCTTCTTGTGCCCTCCTCACAAATATCTTTGTTTCTCAAATGATCTTCATCCTTTGAAGTCAGAAGGATTTTCACCTGAAGTTTAATTAAAACCATTTGTCTTACAAAGTGATGTTACTCTTTCTAAGTATGGTTTGTGGTAAAAACAATGTGAAGAGAGGTACAGGCGGGAAGAGAATATTCTAGATTTTATTACTTTAGTTACTCTTATTAGGAAGAAACTGAAGGGAAATAATCTGTATCTTCTTTTCTCTTAAAATGTACATGCTCTAAAGCAGAGGCTAGCACCACTGAATGCTAAAAAATCTTGATCTGACTACACACTACAAATGTTTCACCCATCAAACGTACACTAACAGTCATTCAGTAAGGAAATTCAAATTCCTACTGTCACAATTTGCCAGTCATACATTCCCTACAAGTTACCCTCTTTGGGGCAGCAAGCAGCAAAAACACATCCTTTAAGAATTTTTGCATGTGCAGTGTAGCTCAATACCACAAAGCAAGAAGAAGACGGTGCACATCAGTCTGAAACCACTGCTAGCATTCACCAACAAGAATCCCCTCCCAGGTCCAGAGTGTTGCCAGCATTCCAGAGTTTTGTTACACAACTGCAAGAACTGCTTCAGCTCCCACTGTGCAATTTTCCCTGGTAGCAATTGTTAAAGACTGTTTTTCCTGCTGTGTTATGGAACAATGGGAATGATTAACGTACCCAAGAGCAATATTTGAGTCGACGATTATTGATATCAAGTGTTGGTGTTTGGCATGAGATGAACTAAGTTCTGTTACATTACAGACAACTCTCCTCTGCCAAAACCCTAACCTCATTTTTCTAAACGAAAAAACCAACGTAAGTAAAACATTTTTAGGATGGTTACCCACTTAACAAGATATAGCGAGTCCCATTATTCATTTAGTATTGGCAGTAAAACATGTAAAACTAAACCCTGACACATTTGATCTGACATTTAGAAAAATTCAGTAGTGTGAAGACTTTAGCTTTACCCCTAACTTGTCTCTTCTAGTACAGGGCAGTAACAACAGTCCCTACTGTGATTCAGTCCCCTTTCTTTTTAATCGAGGTTGTTTGTTTGTTTATTCAGCCCTTATGAGCTGGGTGAAAGTACAGTTTTGCTTAGGTACACTTTGGTCACCATCAGCTCTCCCCTAGGAATTATTGTTCATGACCACAAAATTTGCTTATCTTAGTATTTCAGTATATTCTCGTATTTGTACTGAACATCCTTTTAATCAAAAGGTACAGATACCGCTGGGTTCTTTGAAGCACTTCAAAGCTTCCCTTTTTGAAAGCAGCCGCAGAAGCACACACGCAGCCACAGCTCACCCCTGTGAGCAGTGGCTTAGGGAGCCTCTTTCATCCAGCATGAGAAATGTCTTGTGAGGCCAGGCCTCGCACACTCAGCTCTGGTCATGGATAGATAGGTGGGAAAGGGTGGGGGAAGCAGGAAAGAACTAATGTTTTTCTACCTAAGTTATATATTGCTATGCGAGTGTTTATTGCGTTGATGACAAATGCAAGCACTTGAGTAGGGAAATACGAAACACATGCAGCTTCTAAAAAGTGGATACAGAGCGAGGCGTACAGGTGCAGAATGTCTTCCAACTAAGGTCTTACAATTTTTGATAAATGAAACAACTTAATTTGGGGCCAAAACCCTTCCATTTTTATCATTCTGTAAAATGTAAGCATTACAGTAGCCAAGTTAGATCTAAATCACTTGTGTGTACATGACTGCACACAATTTCCCTGGGTTTTAGCGCTCAAGTTTAAAAACGGCGAACATGTGGAAGCTTGGCACCCATTCTATAAGCACATTGTTTATGGAACTCCAAAAACTACAAAGGAATGGACAGAAAACTTTTTTTTAAAAAGTTATCTCCCTCCTTAATGGAAATACAATCCTCACAAGTCAATGGAAAAACACAATGAATTAATACAGGGTTACAAGGAGGGAATAAGACTTGGGGGTTTTCTTAGAAGTTTTATAACAAAGCTCCAAGACCCTAGAAATGACATAGAAGAATGCAAAGACACACTGATGCAGATTATTTTTTCTCCCCAGACTATTTCAACTCTTCCTGCAATAACAATCCTTCTGTCCCTCTTATCCCCTCTAGCATTGTTCTAATGTGTGTAACAGAAGCATCTTATCAAGATTTTCACCGCTGCACCTCTTAAACACTAAGCGTATGAATGGAATACTTCTATTTCCATTTCTTTAAACAGAAACTGCTGGAAGGGCAAAAAGAGTTCATCATACAGCTGGGTCAATGAAACAATGACCTTAGGCTAAAATACACGCTCCTTTAGGAAGATGGTGGCTGCAGTCGTGGTGTACCAGATTATGGAGAGCAGTAGCATGTGTCCAGGAAGTTCATGTTTGTGCTAATGTTATGTGCACTCTTAACCACCAAAGCAGCATGAACCACCTTTGCTATTGAGCGCAAGCAAGTGGAGGAATAAACAGCAGGGGCAAAACATGCAATTTCTAACTGTAACAAAGCAAAGGAGACAAAAAAATCCCATATATGTTGTAAGAAATAATGCATGTTTTATCTGGTTCTTCCCCCCATTCCCATTACTACTCCATTTTCTTAATCCATGTCTGTAGCTCATAACTAAGTGCAGTTAACATCATCATTTGCATAACAGATTCTTTAGCTACAGCTTGGTTTCAATACCTGATCTTGTTACTCCTGCAGAACATTTGAGCTTTACTCACCTACCTGCTTTAATAAGCCAGAAAAATCATAGTATCAAGACAGCATAGCAGAAAATACCTTAAAAAATTCAAAGTGGCACTTAGGTTCTACAACTACTACTTCTAAAGACCTTAAATCAGTACTTTGCATTTGATGTAATTTCATAATCAGTGATGCATGCATTTGTTCTTGCAAGCTATGAGAAACGTGCATCAGAGAACACAGAATACAAGTGCCTGGCAGAACCTCAGCACATGGCTGTGTTTGCTACTGTTGGACAATGACCTTTTTTAAAGTCAGATACTAGTATCTAAAAAAAAAACCCAAAAAACACCCTTTACTCCACACTCACTCAGCAGCCATACAGAGCAAGAGAACATCAGCACTGTCAGCAACCAAATGCCATAATCCATACTTGTACCCAGGCATAGGCTGGGACTCTATAGTTTGACATTTCTTTTTAGTCTGGCATGGAAGTGATTTCATTAGTGATATGAAACTGCACGGCAAAGTTCACAAACCCTGGCAGAAAAGATTACCATGGGGTTTTTTTATCATGACACTTTTAATCTGCAGGCAATTTGACAACCCTATTGTGGAAACATTAAGGAAATACTTCTGGTTCTGCAGTCTGGAGCCTAGGTTCTTCTCATTAATTAAATACAAAGGCAGTGAAATCCAAGCATCATATAAGCATTCAATCCTTCATTAAGAGAAGCACTGGCAAACTCCTTATTTGACACAAATAATAATCCAAGGAATTTACAGCACTTTTTTCATATTCCTGCATAATACTGGAAATAAGTTATAAACTTATAAATGCATAGATAAATTTTCTTTAGGAACAGCTAATTCATTTACTTAAAGATGCATTCTGCTGAAGATAAACAATGATTCACAAACATTTTATTTTGTGCCAATAAAAAGAACAATTTTTTAATGACCTACTTCATGCGTAAATGGAAAGGAAATGAGACGTAAAATCGGATGCCAAAACTGCCACATTCATGAGAATGAAGAAGATGGTCCAACATCACCCATTTGTTCTCTGCAGGAGCTCCCTCTTCCTAGAGAAACTGCCTCTTCATCAGTTAGGACTACTTCATTTACAAAGGTAAGCAGACACAGCTGCTGTTAGATGTGACCAGCTTCCCAACAACTAACTCTCCCTACACACTCAGAAGCTTTTCTGGGATCAGTTCAGCCATTTGCTTCTCATACTACCAGTCTCATACTACAGCTGCCTGTAAGCTCCACTTGAGAAATGCAGTAGTCAGTCAATAAACTCCTCACACCTGATTTCCTTTAAAAAACCCAGATCCTCAGCAGTTTATCAAGTCATTCAGCAGCTTTCTGTTGTTCACCATGGATAAGTTGCTGGCCAAGTATTTTCACTGATGCACTTAAGGTCCTCAAAATAAAATCCCTTGAAAACACTGTTTGATTCCTTTCAGCCTGCCACTTGCTTTCAGTTTCAGTCCAAAGTCTCATCCCTGCTCACTCCCACTGTGCATACAAACTCACTCCCAAGTACCCTGCTGGCTTTCACCAGCTTGCCCCGTTGGCTTGCTCAAACATTACGGATTAAGCCTAGCAGCATCTGCTTGCAGGGCAATACAGAAAAACAGTGAGACTGCATCACATCTGATCCTTTCTCCCCTTATACCTCAAACATTTATATGCAAGTGCTGCTTTCCACTCTCAGCACCCCCTACTACTCTTCATGTAAGGAAAAGGTTCTTCACCCAGCAGGTGGCTGGGCACTGGAAGAGGTTCCCCAGGGATGTGGTCACAGCATCAAGTCTGACAAGAGTTCAAGAAGCATTAGAAAAATGCTCTGAAGCACACGGTGTGATTGTGTGTAGGGCTAGGAGTGGAACTGACGATCCTTGTGGGTCCCTTCCAACTCAGGATATTCAGTGAATTCCACAATTCAGCCAACTCCCAGGACATGATACAATCACTTCAACACCATGCCATTGCATCACTCCTGCGACTGACAACTCCCACCTCATGTTTTTAGCTCCCTGAACCATGCAAAGTGCCTACCTATGCTGGGAGGCCCTGTGACCACAAGAGACCCATATAAAACTCCAAGAAGATGCTGGCCAGTGTGGACAGAGCCACCACCTTCTGGAGGAAGCTAGCTGGGGAAGTTCAAACACAAGACTCCCATCTGTTTGGTGCTGAAGTCAAGAGCCACTTCCCAGAGCAGATATACCTCTACCAGATATACATCAATTGAAACAGGAAGCTCTTCAAGGACAAGATCATGTCTTTATGCTTGCACAGCTCCCTCTGCAATGCAGAACTGACTCGTAACTGTTCAGCTGTGCAAGAGAGATTGCAACTATTAATGCTATCAGCTCCATGTTAATTAGATTAAATCTGCCACTCAAAACTGTACTTAAAATAGTTTAAACATCCTGCAAGGCACAAGTTGTTCACTGATGTCATTATCCTCCAAGAATGTTACAACTACTGATGCCTTCATATGCTTCTCGAAATCAATATGTTTAACACTTACTGTTTCAGCAGTCTCTTTTCCAAGAATGACTGATCTTCATCGTAACACACTGAATTTAATGGGAGTGGGTTCATGACAAATCTAATACCTGCTCCAATCCGAACACCAAAATGGTGTTTTGGTAAACAGATGTACCTTGTATCATTGATGGAGGTGCCATTTCAAAATGGTAGCGTTTTGTGAAATACAGTGCACAGTCACAGGATTTTTACTGTTACCTCCCACTACCTCTCAATATGAAATCCCAGCTATAACATGAAGGTACCAGGTGAAGGCCTTTTGGATAGAAGAAGATAACAGCCTGATGCATACCTTGGTGCACTAAAGCCTCTGTCTGTGTAATACAGTGAGGTTTTTTTTCCCCAGCTTCAGCTTTCTTCTCCCACAACTGAAGGAAGATCGTAACCAGACTCCACCTTAGCCCCACAAATGTTTGGGGAATAGGACCCATTGCCCAAAGCAAGCCTCCTTTCCTTTATCTCCCTCATTTTCATAGATCCTTGAAGCACTAGTTCCATAGCATTGATGTCTCAGTTCTATCAGACACAGAAACACTATATACACTAGAGATCTCTGATATACACTAGAGATCTCTGTATTTAAGCAACTTGTAAATCTATAAAGATCATTATGCTATGATTTTTGCACTCTTGCTTTGTTTTTTCCTCATCTCCATTCAAGCTTTTATCCAGGACAAAGTCCACCCAAAAATAATGGATGTCCCAACAATGTAGCTGTTCTAATCAGAGTTTCCTATTGAAGGCTAAACCATTTTATAATTTCTCTCCAAAGGGACTATTCCAGATGACATTTTAAGTACAACCCACATAGCAACCTGTTCTAAAGAGCCAAACCTGTCATCATCATCCTAAACAGTTTTACTCTCAAGGCAAAACCACGGAACTCTCATAACAGCATACACAGAAAAAGAAAGGCAAGTAGATGAAAACAAGGAATACTAAAACTGACTAGAGCACAGATTTTGCATGGGAAAATAGGAGCTCCAATGCAGCCCATACAATCACCTCCATGTGTTTTAGGACAGGCACTTTTTTGTAGCTTCAAAAAAATAGCAGAGACAGTTTACTTTCTGGTACTTCAGTAACAACCTGCCTTTTATAATCCAATCATTTTTTAGTTCCATCGGTAGTTCTGGTAACAAAGCTTAAAATTAAAAAATTAAGTACTATTGTTTTGTTGTTTTGAGGGGAAGCTGTATTTTTTTTTTGCTGACAAGTAGAATGCAACAGTAAACTTTTGCCTTCATTTGCACTACACTCTCCTACAGCTGCAAATTTTGTCTGGAGTTTTATCAGGAGTCTGGAGTTTCATCAGGATAACTGAGGGCCGAGCCTACAAGCTGAATGCAGGTAACCTTACTGGGAGGCAGAACAGGTCCATGGGACATATGCTCTGAACTAACATTTCAGTTAGAAACATGTAAACATTCCTGGTTAATGACAAAACACGCAGGGGTTTTGACTGTGCATGACGAACAAAGCAGCTGATTAAGGTGTTGATTTTGTCAGTCACTGGCTCCCACAGAAAAACCTAGCCAAAGTTTCCATTATCTAAAGTAAATGCTAATCAGCCTTTTCAAATACTCAGCAACAGGAGTTGAAGTCCTTAGTTAATTTAAATTACATAGATTTTTTTTTTTTTGCACCTGCCTGTCAAGACCTGTCTGATATAAGCTTTTCAACTTGCAGTGAAATAAAGCACTGCTGTAGCTACAACAAAAAAAAGGTAAGACTACAGACCTGTTGTAAGATGATGTCCCATTCAGAACAATATGCTTGGATGGAAGATGCTTAACCATTTAGCAGTTTAAAAAAATAAGTCAGGGAATGACAGCATCTCTTGTAAACAGAGGTCGGGATTTCTCTTTGTCTGTAGCTTTCTTGTGGAAAGCCACAGCAACTCGACCAATGGATACCCAAACTTATATATGAACAGCCCTTGAATTCTTTTCCCTTTAGCTGTTCCCAAGTTGTTCCTAGAAATTCCTGCCCAGGTCTTCTGCAAGATGTGCTTCCATCCCCCTAAAAAACATTCAGGTTTATTTTAAAATAAAAGCATTATAACACACATATTAAAACAAAAAAAAAAAAGCATTGCAACAGAAATTATAAAAACTTAGTTTTCTTTCTTTCTCAAAGAAATGTTTTCTTGGCTGTTTTTTTAATATCGGTAACTAGCAAAATGCATGCTTTTGTAGATTGCTATTACTCAGTTATGCTACTGAACATTAAGGAACAATTAGCTAACAAAACTGGGAGTTACTCTTTAGCACTTTCTAATTTAGGAGGAGAAAAACTTCTCAGAATATGGAGTCTAAGAACACGGTTGCAGGCATAGAAGGTGGAGAAGCTTTCAAGTAGCCTTAATTTGTAGTTCATACCACATTTAATAATCTGCAAATCCAGATTCTTCAGCAAATATCCACATCTGCTAGATTTTTTTTCCAACCACATCACTTCAAAGCTAACTGTCAAAATTAATCCTTTCTGTCACTTATGACATATTTTATCTAATATACTAACTTTTTTCAGAAAAGAACAGCACAATGTTACTGCTTTAAAGCATCATATTTTTACTCCTGTATTTCTAAGTTACTGGAACTTAAATTGCAACACAATTAAATATAGAAGCAGATGAAATATAAATAACTTCATCTGAATGCAGCAGAAACATTTTCCCTGTTTATCTGTATTTTACAGGATTTCAGGTTTAAAAATTTAAGCTGCCTTCCAATGTATCTAGCTGATGTGACATCTTCAGCCAGTTTGGTAACCTTTCTGACAGCCTTCGAACAAGTGAAATTAAAGCTAAGCAGCTGAGACAAACAGTTCAAGGAATACATCCAAGAGAGCTAGCTAAGGCTTTTGCTGAGATGCAAGTGTTTTATCAGTGCAATTAACATCATTCTTATATCAGATTTAATTTGTGAAAACCTTTGGAGGAAGCTTTAAATAACTGACATCCTTCCCCTTCAATTAAAACGCGACAGCTTAAACTATACATAAACTGAAACACCCTGGCTAACAGCCTGCTGACTGCTAGAAATATTAGAAACTGAACCAGGACAGCTTTACAGACTGCCTTGTCACTGGAAGAGGGCCTGAAGGGAAGTAAGTCCAATGATCCCACATTTGCAACCTCCTCCTCCAGGTGATGCAGTGCCTTTCTACAGGCATTTTTCTCCTAACATCCTTACCAATACTTCACACTCCTCCAAAGGAGAAGCAGCATATGGCTCGTGACAGGAAAAGGTTTAAATATAGGTAGGAGTAGGAAGCAAGGTAACACATGCTTGCTGTGGTTTCCTCTTCTCCTGTCAGGGCAGGACAAGGAAAACATCTCCAAGGGCACAGCTTCCAAGTAACTACCACTTTAATTTGCTTCTGCAAACTAGTTTTTCTTGTGTTTATAGGAAGGGAAAAGGTGGCCCTGGAAGTAGCCAGAGTGTGTGCCCAGGAGGATGAAAATATTGCAGAGGCAATAAAAACTTTCTGGCATTTAAGGGAGGCTGCATGTGAGAGAATGGGAGTCCTACCATTCTGGGCCAATGCTAAAGCCCCTCTAATGTATGCCAAGGAGCAGGGTTACATTTAACCTCTGCCAAGAAACTTCTTGAGTACAAATCACAATCTCCTATTCCACTTCTGAGAGTTAAAAGCTTATTTGGACTACAAGAGAACGTGTAGTAGCTAATCATAAAGCATAACTGCTGAGAGCTTAAGCAAACTCCAGAAGCAAGCACAATCATGGTTTCTGACTGAAGAGAGATGCAGCCAAAAAAGGTTCAGCAGAATCATGCAGTCTTGCACCATGCTTCCCCCAATTACATGGAGCCTTGTTTTGGTTACAAACCATGTGAAACACCTGAGCGTTAACACTTGTGAAGTTACTGAAAAGTATTTGGACATCTTATGACTCTGCTTTCAAGTCGTGCTTAAAGAAAACCCTTCAGAATGCATCACTGGAACTCCTACTGCTCATCATTTCCTTATTGGTTTATGTGCTTTTACGGCATTTTTTGTGTCAAAATTAGATTGGGAACCACAAAATACAAATTAATATTCCAAAATCAATAATGACTTTGTTTCTCAGCCTATACACATGCTAGATGTCAAAGAACATTTGTTACAGTCAGTGCTTCCTTAGATTTTAGGTTCTTTTCTACCTCTATTTAAATGTGCAACAGTGGAAAAGTGAAGGAACAGATTTACCTTTTTTATTTAATAATGAAGATGAAAATTCAAAGGAAAAAAGGTCAGTCACTGTAAACAATACATTTCTTTTTCAAAAATTATATTACTGACTGACTACTCCATGGACCAATGTCTAGCTATAAAAAAAAACAAGCTTTAGATTTAATTTGAGATCTCTTAAAAACAGGAGTATTGACAAATGGAGAATGATTTTTACCTTATCAGCACAGGATGTTTATTCCTGATTAACATTATACATCCATGTTAATCTTTAATACATTAAAAATAGCTCTTGCATAACACAATACTTGTCCATGGCGCCTGAAGGTTATGCTCCACAGAAGTATTTTAGTGTTTCCAATAAAGGCTTAAAGGACTGTGTGTAGATTAGATTAAACCAGAAGGTTCTACATGGCTGACCTTGAGCCACTGTAAAGTGAGAATATATGTAACTTTTTTTTTTTTTTTTTTTAAT
>VZTE01002171.1:1041544-1061362 GCA_013397775.1 Eulacestoma nigropectus
TTTTAATGGAGAATATTTTTTATTTTTTTTTTTTTTTTTTTAATCAATTGTATCATCTGAGTAATGGCCAGGATGTCAGGAATTCTCATGTTCTGGTTCACTGCTCAGAGGACAGGACCAGTGCTTTGGACAGTAGCCTCAGCTCCAGCTAATCAACAGATCTAGGAAGTAGCTTGGATCTTTCCACACTGCGGATCAGCAAGCAGTCAGCTGCCAAACATCTGCTTTCAAAAAGGCAGAAATCAGCAGAAAAGAAATGTTCTGGAAAGAAAGCAATTCCAATTTCTGAAGAAAAGGATTTATTTTGGTATGCCTGCTTTCCAGAGGCAGATTCTGACCCTCTTCTGTAACACATGCCAAACGACTCTGATGTGACAGAGGTGAGGCCATTCCATGATGCCCTCTGAACAATGAGGTAGGCTTGCTCTTCAGACTGAGGAGACTTCTGGGGTGCAGCACAGCTCTCCTCCTGCTCTGGGGGATCTCTGTCTATTGAAATAAAGTATGTAGGAGGCAGTGTGAACTTGGACCTTATGTCATGGATAGAGTAAAGCAGGATCACTAGCTGAAAACCATTCCCGGTCTCTCTCATACTACAAACACCAACTAAGGACCTAGTTTGTTTTCTGACATCAAGAAACAATCCCAATGGATTTTACCTTGTAAAGACAAATTCATCACCTACCTTTGATCTGAGAACTAGAACAGTGCAATTTGTGCAGTTTATTTGTGCAAAACAGAGCAATTTTGCTGAACTCATGTTAGAGCTACATAAAGCTTACACTGAACAACTAAAATAGACTGGTATTCTGATGGGTACGTGAGGCGATCTCCCATGGAAATTTACTTCCTGTTGCAATCCTAATTGAAACAATATGAGAGTAAATAACTGTTGAACACTCAACTGCTCCCATCACACGGTTTGTTCCAAAGCTTTCTGAACCTCCTTGGCTCATAGGCAGTCTTGAAAAAAAAAATTGTAAGAGTGTCTTAATGAATGGAATTTCTCCTCTCTTTAAATGCCACAGTCGGCGTGTATGTATATACATGTATATAAAAGTAACAATGAGACTCACAACTATTTTTATCCCCAGTCCCTTTCTTACACAAAAGGTGCGGATATAGTTCTCCACATCACCAATTTCAACCTTCTTGAAAAGTTAAGAAAATGGAAGGACTATCCTCCATCAAGTCTATTTTGTTGTGGCGTTACGTGGCTTTCTTATACAGTGCTCACTCATTGCAGCATTACATCAAACAAAAGCCAGACTCCACGATCCTCTCTCTGTGAGAGAGTTGTATTTCAGCTTATTTCTGAATTTATGTTCTCATCTAGTTAGGTTGATTCTTAATATTGTTTTGAAGTGCACTTTAGCTGGACCTGTAAAGGCACATGATAAAACTCCCTTTGATAAAAAATAGTTACCAACCAAAATCAAATAAAATTGGCTGTTTCTGTGAAGTCTAATTGTTAAATAAAGCATATGGTCCACAATGCTGTCCCTTTAAAGTGTTATGTATTTTAACAGACCTCTGTCTCTGTTAGGCCCATTTGTCTCTGCCCACAGCTGGGAAAGAATTTTATATCTTCAGATGTCAGCTCATACTTAAAAATAAAGTCTGTTTATTTTAAACCTATTAAACAAGTTTGTAATGCTGAATGGATTCAGGGCACCAAATTTGCTTTTGTCTCAAATGCAGCCTGTCCAAACTGATTGTTTCAAATTCAGAAATGCCTAAAAGTGATTAAAAACTGCTGCTGTTTCTCTGTAAAAAAATTTAAGAGACCAAGCAGCCATTACCAACAGACACAGCTGGAAACTTCAAAGGGAAATGGAAGTGCGTGTGGACAGATTAACCTGTCTTTACAGGTAATCTAGGTGTTAATCACTGAAAATCCGAGGGAATCTGAAGAAATGCCACAATTTTTTTTCTAAATAATATGTAACTCAAAGGTATCAGTCAATTTCACATTTACATTTAAGATAAATGGCAGTTTTTAAAGAGGTGACAGACTTTTCCTCTCAAAGAGAGTCATATTAGCCCTTAAAAACATGCTAACATTCCAAAAAGTAGTTGCTGTATATTCAGAGCAATTACTAAAATTTAGGCTATAAAAGCCTGTCCTTTAAATTCAGTAAATGAGTAATCATTTTCCTTCTGAAACTCTATTTGGTAAACATGTATTTATCAGGAAATACCTTCTCAATAATGAGATCAGTCACTTTCAACTATGCACAGCCCAGTCTAACCATCGTGTCTTGAATTCAAATGCAGCTGAACGCATTTTTCACAGATGGTAATAAAAAGGGTAATGCACTCTTTACTACAGAGGCGTGACTGAATTCATTTAAGCTGTGAAATTACTTCTAATGCTATTGGAAGGCCTTTCTATTGAAAATGAAATTACTTTGAACTGCACAGGGCATTAATAAACTCTAGTATTTCTTAACACCTCTGAATTTACAGAAATAGACTAGATTTTCATCTACCTTTTCCATTACATCAGGGGAACATCTATCACACTCCTGGCTCTAGATGCTTATGGCCAAGATGTGCAAGTCCCTCCCAGTTTTACTCTGACCTGCAAAGCATCTCCATAGGGCTCTCTTCTTGCAGAATGAGGCTTAGCACTGGACTGCACATGTATGGGTTTCATCAGCTCTCCAGACTGCACACAGTATCTAGTCCATGTGTCTTCACTGTCTGCTCTTAAGGTGCAAAGGAGGACCAACAGGTCTGCTGAGGCTCACCTCTTCATAACCCTAACATTGCTATGCCAGGAAGATACTCTGTCTCCTGGTGTTTGTTCAGAAGTAAGAATATGAGACCATGAGTAAAGGATCAGCTAACTGCATCAACATCTTCCATCCTTCTTGAAGAGGACCTTAAAAAGAAATCTCTGTTTTTAGAGCCACTCCTACCCCCAAAGGCTAGGATTCCTCTCTAGTTCCTCTTGTTGGTCTGTCAATCCATCTGGAGAGAAACTACAGTGCTCCAGTGCTTAAAATACAACAGAAAACACAACATTTTTATTGAAAACATGAATGGAAGCAATGCTTCTGAACACTGCGAATTTCAAAAGCACTAGAACCATGCTGTTTGCAGAGAATTGAATGTTTGAGAAGTCAGGCATTAACATTTCTATAGGAAAACCAGCTGCCCACCAAAGCTGTGGGTCTTAAGTCTAACGGTCCCATGTCCTGGTGAGCTTAAAGGAAACTGCCCTTTCTGCATATATTAACCTTCATTCCTTTTTTTCCCCTACATTTTTGTAGTTCTCATCACTTCTCAGCCAAAAATATCTTACAGAAAAAGACACCCCTCCATATCCCCAGCCCAGAAAATCCATGTGGAAAAACTTGATGGCACTTTCAACAATATAAAATAATGTCCACTCTTCTAAGGAAGAGCACCACCTCGGATGTTGGTTTCTCCCCAGCCAACAGTTTTAAAATAAAAGTTACGTGCAACTTCTACAATTAAAGGTTGCTCTAATGAGGCAATAGTTCATGACACAATAGCTCTGTTTTCAGATCACAACTTTGCCAACCTTTCTGGACTGACATCTTCAAAATAGTTCAGCCACTGCTAAGAAAGAAATACACTTTTGCTTGGATTTTGGATTCTGTCAAATATAAAATCACCACAAGCAACTCTTTCAAGGCATCTGGAAATGCCTTGTGCAAATTCTTCAGTTTGTCCTCACTCTTAATGTCTGTGGCATATTTCTAATAAAACTGCTTTTTCCAAAAAAACCCTGAAGTTATGAGAAGGTCACATAAAACTGTAATCTACTACAAAAAGTATTTGGAAGAAAAGATCCAATAGCACATTCTTCAGTTCCTAAGTTTGTGGGAAAACAAGTAACAGCTTATTTTTAGAATGTTTTGCAATTATTTGAAGCTGCTACTTCATAGTAAAGTATGCCCGCTGGAAAGGGATAGGTGACATCCTACACACTTTTCTATTAAAGCACATTTCAAACCAGCTAATGAATAAATGAAAAAACAATTGCCTTGGTAAAAATCAAAATTTACAAACAAGCTTTCATCTGGAAACAAGACCTAACCATAGTGCTCTTCCGATTAACCTTCCCAGTCAAATGCCGGGCTTGCAGCCAATTTCAGGAAAATTCCTACATGAGCCAAGACTCTGAAGTTAGCCAGAGTTGTCCAAGAACACCTGAAAGGCCCATGCCTTTAGAAATCAGCTTGGAAAGAATCACCACTTGTATGCTTTTAAGCTCGTAAAATCAGCAGAATAATGTAGTTCTGTGCAAGAAGTGGCATTTTTGTGCCAGCCCAGCTGTAACACTGGGCAATTGTGTCCAACCAGGAGCTGCAGCTCACAAGGCAGCAGCATGACTGCAAGGTCACGGACAAAAGTTGTTTACAAGCTGGGAAACAACCTGAAGTAAGGTACTTTATTAGAAATTATAGATATGATCCCATGTTCCCAGCAGGGGATCTAGAAGGAAAGGCTTAAAGGAAAGGAACTTATCTATGCAATAGAGAGACAGCTGGACATTTAAAGACGATCAGTCCCACAGACAGGAGGTCGATGTTTGCTGAAACAGGACTCATGTTGTTCAAAGCAGCCATCAGCACTATAGTTGCAGATTCCTTTATGTGAAACTGCAGAACCAGCTACAAAAAATTCACTTATGCTTGATCACATCCAAATTACTTTACAAGGTCTAAGTGTTCCCATGTATAATTTTTTGCAAGGCATGGATGTTTTTGTTTTATACCACTGTGTATGGGAATTCTTGGAATACACAGTGAAAGATGCAACATATAAACATTAGATACTTAGACTCTGAAATAGCAAAGTGCAAGTCATTTACGCTTGAGAAAATATAATCATGGTAGAAGCTGCAGGGAAATTTTATTGAGACCCAATCATGCTTCACTGAAAAGGTGGAGAAATACACAAGCATTAGAGTTCCCCAAAGACTTGAAATAGGCACTTTTGTTAATCTGGACTATTAAAAATTGCCACTAACCCAATTATTCTTGAAAACATCTGATCTTGTTTATAGTCCTAATAAGCATTTTGCACATAAACTCAACCCACCTCCATCGGTAACTTTTTTTTTTCAATTTACTCATCTCTAAAAAAACTACATCCAGTCTAATCATATCAATTTATTTCTAGCCTATTTCTGGGACACAAATAAATAATGCTTTTATGAACGGGATTTCCATGCTTGAGCTATTCAAAAACATTTTCAGGCAACAGCATCTTTTAATGAGCAATTTTGATGTAGTTAATGTCTCCTCATTCCTTAGCCAACACCATCTGTTAGTTTATACTCTAGAGGCTCAAGCAAGAGGTGTGCACTGATGTATTCTGGCTGAGACTATCCAGGTTGACAGAAAGAAGCTACTGGGTAACGAAGAACTATCAGAGCACTCTGAGCTACCTGGTCAAAAGACAGGGGGCATGTCTCTGGTTCTCTGTGGGACTCGAATCTGTGAGTGCCTAGATGTAATATACTTGAAAAATTTACTGCTGTGTTTGGGGGTTTTTCCTTCAGGTTGTTCAAACAATGTAGACAAGAGGTGACATGGATAACAGGAGGTGTGACACCCAGGAAGGCATTCAGGTAGTTACTTATATCGTAAACTTGTAGCTGTAGTGCTACATCTGTAAGCAAACCAGCAACTAACTGTGTTCGGTGTTAGAAATAACATGATTCAAGAAACAGGAGGAGTGTATTTGTCAGAGTCACCAGTTAATTATTCAGGAGCCTGATTATCATACAGGACACTAAAAGCTTCCCTTTCCTATGAGTGGCCATTAATCATTCTTCCAGCAGACTCCCATGGAAGCATTACTATTCCCCCCCAAAGAGCAAGGGAATTGCCCTGCTTTTGCCCTTAGCTTTAACCTATGCTGCTGTCCTCTCCAAAATGGCACTCTGAAATTCTGTAACATATAGTTTCAAGTAACATCAATTTGCTAGCTTCTTTAAGACCAGTGAGAGAACTGAAGGATTATTAAAAACTTTATCTACTCACCCTTTGCCACAGTGCACTGGGGCAGGGGCTTGCAGTTATTCTTGATGCTCAGTTTTAAGTCTGCTTGCTTGTAAAAAAGCAGCTGGGAGGCAAAGGCAAGATTAAGGAAGGTAGAAGCCCTCTTTGCCTCACAATTAATTAACCAATCTGTCAAAACAATCTTCCCATGGACATGATGTTCAAAGACAACAAACTGAATAGAAATTTTTGAGAGGATTAATTTTATATAGTTGCATACTCTGAGGCTCATACTAAACACATTCAAACATCATTAGATAGATATGACCATCAGCATAGTGATCTACAATAGCAGCCTGGTACAGCATTAAGAAGCAAAGAAGCATTAGTCAGGAGTCTTTCAAGGACAGACATTAACTTCAGAATTTGATATATGAACCCTACCTGTACTAACAGTAAAAAAGAATGTGTTCTCTGCTACTATTACTAGTGGATTAACAGAGAAGAATAAATTAGAAATTGATAATTATGTAAATGTCATAAGTATGTTTGCACATTTGAAAACCTGAGGCACTAGAAAATGCTCTTGAATCAATTAAATGTTCCAGAGATTAAAGTATGCTTATCTGGAGTGTACTTTTCATAGCAGTTTTTACCAGGTTCAAGTTTACCTTGCTCTAAACCAGGCAATCCACCAGCTGTAGCAGCAGCCATGCAATAACAAGCTTCTTTCAGCAGCAATTTGTCTTGCTACCAGCTATAAATGACTCAGCTGTTCATATTAGGCTTCAGGAGTTACTTTGGTAATATTACAGCCTTTTACCATATAGCACAGCATCCTTTCCCTCTATAGTAGAGGTTGGGGTTTTTATATGTTTGAGGGTTTTTTGTTACTCATACCTTCCTTCTGAAACACAATACAATTCTGTTGGTCACCGAGGAAACCAGTTTTCACTTCTCATCAGCCATTGGCGGTAGGACTTAAAAATAAATTTGTGCCAGGTCATGTGTTTTAAAAAAAGGGTAGAAGGTGAAACTAAGCTTTAAATGCACAGGAACTTTGAGCAAGTAAAAACAATAGAACAGCAGAACAGCTTTATTAAAATTGAAATGAACATCATGCATGATTATTTTCACACAAAATTTTCTGTTTAAATTGCTATTCAATAAACAGCTGTTACCAGAACATACATTTTTAAAAACTGTTAATATCAATACAAAAAAAAAACCAAAACCAAAACAAGAAAACCCAACCTAGTCTTGGTGATACTTCTAAAATGTGAAACTTGGAACAAGCAATATGAACAGGAATAAAGTTAAAATTTTTATAAACCTGATAGCTGTATCTGAAAAGCTGAGCTCCTGGCAGCAAGCAACCAAAAGAATGAACGACTGCTTTTTTTCCTTTCAATTTTTAATTTGGGGCCAGTGGCTTGTGGGAAGCAGTAGGGTTAAAGGGACTATTATCTTTTTTTCCCCTATGGTCAGAATCATGACTCTTCATGATTGATATTACTGCATGCGGTACCAACAACTCCCGCAAAACCAAAGATTATAATCCTGGATTGGTACAATTTCAAGGAGCTGAGAGAAACAGAAGAGGAACAGATACGAGGTAAGAAAATAATAAGCAGTAGCCTTCTATATCCATATGGTAAAAAACTGGAAAAGCCCAAAAATTTGAGAAGTAATGCATCTGTTAATAGCCAGTAAGGGATCTCCCAGGGATCTGCGTTCTTTACGGTTCTGTGAGCAGCTCTGATTTCTGTACCAGATTCCCCATTACCTTCACGGTGCAGTTCCCAATCCCACCTACACTGTGATCACTCACAGGTTAACAGGAGAAAACATCCCTTCAAGAAGTGTGCTCCTGAAGAACACTCCAGGTGCATACCAAAGAGTAATGAAAACTTCTACTGGCATGCAGATTTGCTGTTTTCTTACATCTCCAAATGACAGTAGCAATCCATACTGAAACTGAATTAGAAACCTGTCACATCCTTACTCACCTGTTTATTCAATTGAGCTGAAAGATACTTTGACATTTTAATAGGAACAGTACAGGCAGAAACAAAAAACTTCCAGAGTATCACTTTTATGACATAGTAAGAGACTGCAGTATTTGTTAGTAGGATGACACTTAAAGCAGTAACAGAGCAGTGAAGCCGTATGATCTTCTAGCAGCTGGTGATCCTACAGGAAAACACTGTGCAATTCAGACAATGATTTGTGTGCCTTGGATCCTATTTCAGAGCAAGGCTCTCTGGACAGAGTCTTAAGTTGTTCACTGAATAGTCCCCTGAAACCAACCCAAAGCAATTAAACTCGGGATGAAAGCATGAAGCAGACCCTGCATAGTTTCATGCAGGGCTCTTGTGGGTGCATAACAACAGCCCTTCCAGGAGCAGTGATCCATTACAATTCATGTACACTGCTCCCTGAAACATGGCTGGGGAGCCCACGTGGCAGCAGTACGCTCAAGTGAATTCATTGACCTGTGTAACAGGACACTATTAAGCCTACTCTTTATTTCTAACAAACCAGCGCAGGACAGGGCTGGGTGCTGTGTTTACACACGGACAGCAACAACCTGTGGGACTCCACAGAATATTCTGAGCTTTCCACAGAGCTACGGTAAGAATTTAAAAAAAAAAATCTGCAACATGAGTGTGTCAAAGCTAGTGGAACTCTGCTAGGGTTTTCCAGGTGATGGTAAACTACGTGTGTAAAGCCTAACAGTAGAATTGCAAAGCGTAACAGCAGGACTAAATAGCTAAAAGAATCTCCAGTATTATAGGCTGGGTTGGCAAACAGTGAAATAGCACTGCAATGTTTCATTTTGATACTTCAAGCTTAGCATAATAGGAAAGCTTATAATAATCCAGATAATAATGTTGAGTCTTGCAGACTTGTTCCTTGATAGGTAATGAACAGCAGCATATACATATACATCCCTGCCTTGCTGATGCTGACACTTCTAGAAGTAACATTCTAAAGCATCCACTCTCTTGTGCTGCAGAAATACAAGAATTAATTGTCTTCTCAAAATCTAACCTTTTCATGGTGGCCATATGAGAGCTCAGGGCAGAAGCGTATCAAACAGGTTGCCAAATCTTAAAAATTTAAACTCAGATAAGAAATAAAAAGGCACCACAGCTAAGCTCCTGTTCAGCTTACTACCGATGGTATTGTTGAAAATGGGTTTTAACCTCTAATTTTCACTAAACATGAAGTTCTCTTTCAAACTCCCATACAACTACAACCAGCAAGACTACGATTTTAAGTAAAACAGATGAAATGCAGAACAGTGAGCAATCATACGGAAACAAAATACTTGGTTACATAAACAGAAAACTCAAGCAAACCTAGCAGGCTGGGCTGGTCTCCATGTTTCTCACACTCGTAACTGTAATGCTATCTATTTTAAAGACAACATACATATTGAACAAAGGGGAAAAAAAAATCCTTAAAAAACTCCACAGCATTCATACACATGGATTGATACCTCTATATAATTTTTTTTGGTATCACCTTCTGCGGTGATTTCTGCAGACAGAAGGTCACTGTGGAAGAAACTTTTTCATTTTGTAAATTTCACACTACCCCACTACACTGCAGATATTATTTTTAGTTCTCCCTAGCACTAAGCGGACAGGGAATCCAAGGCACAGTGCCAGGATGTAAACCCACTCCTTCCAAGCTGGCTTTAATCATGTTGCCTTGCTCCCACTCTGCTTCCATGTTTAGGTCAGCAAATTTTCTCAATGCTGTATCTGAATATATGCACACATATGCCATGGATAATCTGGGTGTGTTTCTTCATGAATAATTTAAATAAAAGTATGGTGTGTTGCTCCTACTGAAAGGCTCGCTTGATTTTCTTTTGGCAAGGTTCACCCAAAAAACTACTGCTGAAGAAGAGCCAACATCTTGCATCTATTTATAACGTAGCTGGTTTACAAAAAGAAGTGTATCCTCTTTACAAGTTATTTTTTGTACTGCTAAAGTTTGCAGTCATGCTGCATAGAAAATTGAGGCCCATTGAGTATGACCATAAAGTCAGGCCAGAAGTATTGTCTGCAAAAGGGATACTTGTTTGAAAGTTTTCTCCCTAAAAAAACAAGTCTTGTACACAAGCCTAAACCAAATTTTACAGAAAGAGCAATATTGTCCATAGAAAACTGTCTTATTAGTTGTTACGGGATTTGCACCTCAGAGCAGCATTTAGAGATCTTAAATTATGTTCTTGTTCTTTTGTTTTTGCAAAGTGTAGTTACAGTAGCTTGTTTGGCAATTTGTGACCTAACTGCTTAGATTGCCACAGGAGTACCACGACACTGAAGGCAGTCTGGTATTTATTTTCATTGCCAAGAATGGCAGCAGGTCATACACACAATCCCTTCACCTTCTAATTTGCACACAAGCAGGAATGAATTTTTTCACCTTAGACTACCAAAGCTATAATTTCACACGCTGTGGCAGAGCTGGGGCAGGCAGGAACTGCAGATCTTTGCATTTGTACGGCACTTGAAGGTCAAACATCAGCTTTCAGCACAGGGTTTAGCTGGAGTTGGTGTGATGCTTCATTTCTGTCCTTCAGCCAAGCAGCAAGCAAGCAACTGGTAGCTCCCTGGCAAATACAGCACTGTTAAATATATATTAGCCTACTCTATTTTTATTTAGAAATCTTACCGTAATTTGAGATGGACTTGTTAGGAATAATCAAGCCAAAGCAAGAAACAAACTATGAGCAGGCACATAAAATATGCTTCAACAAGTTAGCACTGCACATCCTAGTCTTTCACTGCTCTGTTACTGAATATTTACTCTGTTTCAGAAACACTTAAGAACCCACAGACCACTGACTATTCCCAAAGTTCCTGGGACATTGCTGCTTTTTGCCCTTTTTCTGAATTAACAAAACAGGAAACCCATATCTGCGTCACATAGTACATGAAATATATTTAACATCAGCATTCTAAAAAATAAATATTTATTCATCTTGCTAGGAAAAACAAAATCATGAACAGTCTGGAAGGCAGTCACTGCTATGCCCTGGAGGATAATATTCTGACTTCCCTCAACATGTTTTTCAGTGCATCAAGAATCTCTAACTGTGTAGATACTACTACATGTTCCTGCCAAGAAGAGTAATGAAATAAAACATAACCCCAGTCATTTTAACAGAGCAAGCTCTTTGTTAAGGTTTATCAACATACAAAAATTAACTTCATGACTGAAATACACCTTTAAAGTCAGCTGTAATGGGAGAGGGAAAATCACAGAGCTAAGGATGGTAGAGCTGGAAAAAAGCCACTCTTCTATGGTATTGGTTTTGTCTTACCTAACAGCTTCTACAAGTCTTTCACACTGGCTTTGAACAACACTCTCTCATGTTTGCATTTTAAATTATTTTAATCCTTCAGAAAAGTGACACATGCCCAATACTGTAGAATCCTATCTTCTGCAGTTCTAGAGATGCAGAACAAGAAAATCCTTACCATATTACTCTTCCAAATTTCTAGAAAATATGATTTGTAAAAGCCTATCTAATTCTAAATACATAAAATTATTTTTAAAAAGGAAATTATGGATTCCATGAGAAAGCAACCAGATTTGAACAGAGATGAAGACAACTCTCTACTACAAGTAGCTTATAAAGTCAGGAAATGTGGTTTAATAGATACAATTCCTCCAAAGCACCAAGGAGAGTTTCTGAATAGCATTAGGACTCCAATAAAAATTTAAAAATGAAAAAAAATTTTTTTATTTTTTACAGTGGTTAAACTGAAGTATTTTGCCACTCTCACAAATGATCCGAACTGAAAGGAGTTGTAACACAACTACACAATTATTAGCTCACGAAATCTTTTTGAAGCTCTGAACAGAAAAACAAAATTTAAGACATGTTATACATGTATTTACTATATGTCATCTATCTTATCTGAACTTCATGCTATGCCAGACTTTGAAGTGCATGTTGAAGGTTTTTGTTCAGTTGACTCAACAAAAACACACAAAAGGACATAAAAGCCATGTTTAAGCACTGCAGCTGAATCCAAGACACAAAGTTTGATCTTGGGAAGATAAAACGATACCTAATGGTCTTGCTGGTGCCAAGCTCTTCCTTTTTTTCACCCAGAAAGAGTCTGCTAGGGGAGCAGTGGAAATCCTGGCAGCACCACCCTCTCCAGAAGCGGACAAAGTAATTAACTTCTCACTCTAAGCTCTAATTCCCTGCAGCAGGGAGAGGGGGAGGGGGGCTAAGCAGCCCATTTTACTTAAGAGGGATGGCTTTAAGCAGGCTTTGCCTCAAACAGCGAGGCATGGTTGCTGTTCATTTCAAGCACAGTGGCTACTACAGAGAGGCAGAGGTAAGGAAGGGAGAGCGGCTTGAGACGATCGTAGGCTTTGTGCTGGTAGAGTATGACTGCATTCATAATAAAAACTAACTGGATTTTTCAAGATACGTAGTTAACTTTTATAAAAGTATAAAACTTAAGGGCTACTGTGAGCCCTTTCAGTCAAATGCATGTGGTTTTGTTTGCTTGCTTGGGTTTTTATGTTCTTTTCTCTGCAGTCTTAAATACACTGTCAGAACTAAACCCATCCAGCACAAACAGGTTTACCTTTGACCAATGCCAAGAGGAAAACTGACACACCACAGTAATTTCAGATCTACAGGACCACCAAGAATATTTATTTGCCCACCTCACTGATCTACCAGATGTCACCTGATCAATACACCTAAAAAGGACTAAAAAAACCCAACACGTTCATGGATGAAAACAGGCATATCCAAAACTTATGCATGTTCTCTGGCACCCAAAACAAATCACAAAACAGGAAGTCATATAGTTCATGCATCCCTGGTGTAACCACTTCCATATTTTTATCCTGCCCTGTGACATTCAGTATTGTCTTTTTATACTTAGACATCTCCAGGGACAATACAGTTGTTTGTGAAATGATCAGATGCTATCTTGCATTGGTGATGCTCTACTTTATTTTGGAACCCATGTAACTGCGTATGATCTTGATGTGCCTGCTAGTGTCAGAACATAAGGTGATAGATGCTGTATTACAGGTGATACAGAACAGGAAAGCACAGAGCCTGTTTCTAAATTAAATCACTTCACTTTACTGCCTTAAATTTGGTTTCCAGCAGCCCTGAAACACCACATTATTTAATGACCTCTACAAGTAGATTTTTACCCTTCAAGGTCTTGTAGGTATTTTTATCTCCTTGTGGTCTCTAAAGGTGCCTCAGGAACAGCACGTAAGACAAAGGTGGAAGATACCACAGTTCACATACGTGACAAGCGACAAAAGCCACGTTGGAAATAAACTCCTCCTTTTTTTTCTTGTCTCTGCACTTGAAATAGTATCTGAAACCACAAAGGAAACAAAACCAGGTGGCAGAGGACAGCTGGTACCATGAGGGGACCATGCCAATGCTGCTGAAAATCTGCATGACCTACAGACCAGACAGCAATCTCTGAACTGGTCCCAACTCACTGCAGTATTCATTCGCCACTTCACCTCAGAGAAACTTGAGATGTCCAGGGAGTTCCAAATGGGGAAGATCGATGGAAGAAATGCAAGGAATGGTGAGCTGTGCACATCAAATGCTGTACCAAACTCTAGCAAACAGCAGAGATTGATAGGCATCAGGAACACCACTATTTTGTAATGAGTGTTTAGAAATGAAATCTTTTCTAGAATTCACTTTTCTAAATAACCACCTTCAACCATTTTGGTCTGACATTTTCATCACCCCTAAAAATCAGACTCTCTTTGTTGCCAAGATACACATATGCTAGCCAAACCTTTTTCAAGTCAGATTTCTATTTAATTATTTTTAAAAGAAACTCCCTCTGCATTGAAAGACAGGACAAAAAAAAACCTGTAGAAACAAATAATCAGAAGAGAAGCCTTGGTTTGGTATTCTCAGATACACACAAGCTCCTTTCTTTAAGACAGCCTTATTATCTGGTCACTGTTTACCTACAGCCACTCTCAGTGAGCTTACATAATTTCATGTATTTTATCTTGCCTTTTGAAAATACAGTCCTCTGAGACATTGCTTCTACTCTTCAAATAATGGGTGGTTTTCATGAACTGCAAAAGGAAAAATGAATTAATTCTTTCTACAAACATGACAGATAATGGTGTTTAAAACCATTCCCTTTCCTCTCCTAAACATTAGCCAGGAATAAAAAGGCTACATACCACCATTGAGAAACACTTAACAATTTTAATGTTTTTATTGTTTCTTCTGTTTGTGACGTGGAAAAAAAATATTATGGACAAGATGTTCAAAATCAACATTTAAAGATAGCTTTACAAGCCTAAAATGAAAGTACTCTCATTTTCAGGGAAAAAAAGGGCCAAATCTATTAAGGAAATCAAAAATGAAACCTTAAGCTCTCAACTTTCAGTTTCAAAAAAAGGGAGTGCAAGACTTTTCATCTGGGGCTGTATAGCCCATGTAAGCTAGAGATAATAAGGCTGCTCACCAAACAATTCTGCATTCATTGCAAGCCCTTAACGTCCATGCTTTGTTCTGAGTCATTGCTTTTCAGTTTCTCAACACATGAATGAAATTCTGACCCACACGACCTTAGAAAACATTTCTTCTTTTTTCTGGTCCCTCCAAGACTTGTTTCCTTGGTAAAAACTGGGACAACCTATCTTTCTCATGGAAAATCTTTCCTCTGCAACCAAATTGTGCTACCAACCAAACGTCATCTCTCCCATTTCCTGCAGAATCCTTCAAAACCTAGAGCGTATCTATTTTGCCATGTCTGTTATACCTATTCAAAACACATCTATCAGACAACTCAACCAGTGCAATACTTCCATATGAATTCCAGCAATGCTTTACATACGCACTTCCTACACCATGACTTTATTGCCGTTCAGCTCATGCTCCCATATCACAAAAATCAAAGGACAACAGAAACATGCATGTAAACTTGACAACCTTTGTTCTTCAAACATTTCTAACGTACATTCTTCAGTAAGAAACTTGACGTAACATGATACTAATACAGCATAAAAGCCTCCTTTGACTAGACTTTGTACTGATTGCCTCGCTTTTCCAGAACAATTGTCTTACCTCCTTGCTTTACTGAAACACATTATCCAACAGAAAAGAAACACATTATTGGAACAGAGATGTGTTTCTGACAAGTCGACTGTCTCTGTCCTTCTACCTCTTCAGTTCTTATCACAGCTTTACACTGTCATGAAAAGGCTCCATTACTTCTGCTTCACCTTGAGAAACCTAGACCCTGAACACATGGGTGTAGCACAAAGACACAGCCATAGATTATAGCCACAAGAGCTAAATTCAACTGAGGTCTGTCCACCTGAACATTTTTTTTTTTTAACAGCCAGCTTGGATTACTTTTGAAACCTTACAAGAATGATGAAAATGTTATAAGTTTAAGAAGAGGAAACCAAAATGGATGGAATGAGTTCTTGCTTAACTGGAGGTAACAACTATTTTCACTAATAAGAATCTAGTATAATTTGATTTAGGATGCCAGTTCAGGTTAAAAAAAAACCCTTTCAAAACAGGCTTATTCATGTTTCAAGCAGGAAACAAAATCTAGATCAGCATGATGATAATTTAAAAAAAAGCGCAGAAAGAGATCGTACCATAAGCCTCTCCCCTAGAGAACAGGGAACTCAAGGCAATTGTCAAACTGCATTGATTGTTCCACACAATTAAAATCTGGTTTACAGAATAAAATCAGTATTTCATGGTAAAAATGTGTTAAAGTTGAGCTTGAAAATACTAATTAAACAGCCTTTTCTCTGTGCCTGCAAGAAGGGTATGCGTGCCATATTCATAAACTCCAACTTTTAGGTTAAAAAAAAAATTAATCTGTTCCCAGGATTGTAAAGAAAATCTGTCAAATATAAAATGAGACAATGCTGTCATCTGATGTCTACATACAGTCTGTGCATATTCGATAATTCTCAAATAACAGCAACACAAAACTAACAAATCTCTGGCTGCTACTCAGAAGCTACCAGGCAACACTAAATAGACAACTACCCTTATCCACTCCAGCTGGCTACTGCTTTGAGCAGTTACAAGAAGCAGCAAACACTGTAGTAAGTTCTGAGGGGGGAGAAAAAGGCAAAAATTTCTGTTCCCATCTCCACCAGTCAGAGGGCTTCAGATGTCTCCCCTTGTAATTAAACAGCAAAAGAAAAGAGACACACACCCACACTGCCCCTCCAATAAAAGCATCTTAGCATCCAGTGCCATGCTGACAAGCTCTGGGTTTGACACTCTGCCAAAGTACTACTCCAGAACAGGAGTCACCCCACTGGCTCCTACTTTTCAGCTCTGCCTAAAATTTGTAGGCTTTCAAATAAAATATGAAGGTGTTTCATAGTACTAGCTCACTTTCTCATTTTTCTCCAGTCACAGCAAATAATATTAAATGATGCTACCTTCCCACCTAATGTCATCAGAGCACATATTGCATTGGGTTTTTACTGGTCATCTGGTAAAGAAATTTGCAGAGAATGACAAGAGGCAGTGCTTTTTTCTATGAATACCAGCCCTTTTTGTGGTCATAGTGAATGCACGTGCATCCTAAACATTGTGCAGTACAGCTGGTGGGACAAAGCTACAGGCTTGAAGCCAAAACTTTCATTCTCGCCTACATTGTTTTTTGAATTATCAGGGTAGAACTAGTCCCTTGAAAGTCAATGATTAACCTCTCACTTCTATAATTAACATCCACCATTCAAAATTATGGCTAGCTGTCTTCTAACTCAGAGACCACAAGACGTCTCCTGTACCTTTCCTTCATCCCAGAGTTACTTAGCGTGCTGCTAAACCTAATACTGCCAAAATGGACAATACCGTGGCTTTGCAGTCATCTCTGGCTAATCTGAAGTCAGCATAACTTCACAGAATCATAGAATGGTTTGGCTTGGAAGGGGTCTTAAAGACCAGCTAATTCCACCCCCACTGCCAGGGGACACCTTCCACTAGACCAGGTTGTTCAAAGCCCCATCCAACCTCGAACAATTCCAGGGATGGAGTATCCACAACTTCTCTGGAAATGATCTTCTCTAGAACAACTGGAAAGGCTATCTGACCCTTCCCCTTCTTGGCCACTCATTGATATGATGTGCCTCCAACCCACCTGTCTTGATGTAAATAGTTATTAGGCTTGCATAGTAAAGCAAATGAGGGAAGCGGTTTGGAAATACTCCAGAGAAGGTAAGGGAAAAGCAAGCTTAACACCAGTCAATTCCCTGATCCTGCTTGCTGTATGGCTGCACAAACAGTCGTGCTGCTATGAGGACAAAGCTGAGAGGAAGAAACAAGGGGTTGAGGCTTGAAAAGGACAGGATCACTTTTCTCAGTAGCTGTGCCAACTTAGGTTGGCTGAAAGTCACTATAGCCTAAGATGGAAAATGAGGTCGTCTTAAAATAACAGCTGTGAAAAATACTTTCTAAGCTAATACACAACACGAGGCTCATATAACCACTACGAAACAGAAGTGTGTAAAGATCTTGAAAGCATGCAAGGACAGCATCAGTTCTATAATAAACAATTAAGAGCTTCAAAAGAAGATTTTTAGAGCTAGTAACCTGCAGCTTGACTTTACCCACTCAGGATTAAGCTTTAGCACAGACCAACAGCTGGATACCTGGGCAGGCTTAGCCAATCAAGCCTTGACAAACTGATAACAAAACTCGGAAGAGGGAAAAAATCCACCTCTTTTCCTTTTGGTACCTTAAAAAAACCTGTCTGTTAGTCAGGTACTTGTGAATCACATCACTAGCTCTGCATTTACTACCCTTACTGTAGTTCAAAATCACGTGCTGAGTAATGCTCCTGGGAGGGATATATTCTTTATTAATGATAACAAAGTTTAAAAAAATCTTGACAGGTATAACTAAAGACTGAACAAGATACGTTCACACTAACAACTTCTTTCAATAGGAAGACTTTACCTACACCATCAGTTTGATTTAATTCAATGCATGTAAGGGCACTTTCCCCATGAGGAAAGAAGGAAAGACATATGGATAAAGCTTTAGTCAGAAACAGCCTTCCAAATGTAAATGTATGTAGTACTTTGCACATTCACTACAGTACTAGGGATTCACTATCTTAAAGCAAGATTGTTTTACAAACTCATGGTACCAGTACAGACCTACCCCAGAAATAAATTTGATTCAGCATCTTCTGCCAACTGCAGGAACCTTAGTTTGCCTCAGTCTATACCGCAAAACTCCTAAAAAGACATTCGGGCTCCTTCCTTGCCATATATGATCCCCTCCATGCTCTTGCTGCGTGCTCTCCTGGCAGAGCACAACCCACAGCAGTTGCAAACAAGTTAAGCACAGTTACCTCCACTTGGGATACTGCCTGTCCTAAGCCTGTCCTTAAGCCATAGCTATGAATGCAACCTAAATGCCTCCATGTTCTCTCTGGCAGTATGCTGCCACAAATTAAAGTTAATATACTCAAAACTTTTCAGTAGTTTTCTTAATACTTCCTACCCTCCTCACTTAAGAAAACCCAAACAAATGAAACCCAAGCAGCTGTTCAGTACATGCCGTAAGTCACCTATCTTCTAATTGCAAGGTATTTCCTCCAGTTCACGAAAACTGAGAAGGTATTCTAACTTACTGAACCAAAGGACTGTTATTGAATGGCCTTTTTCTTGCTGTCATCTTGCTAAATTGATTATCCATCCTACTTGTCCACCCGCTATTGCTCACATACTCTAAACAGAGAAGAGAAAGAAGTCTGCTGCACATTTGATGTGTGAGCCAAAGCCAGCTAGATAGTCAGGAAAACACAATCTTACTGTTAGGTCTTTTCTTCCAGTTGGCACTTTATCAAAAATGTCCCCACCCAAACCTAGCCTTGTTTGTAGCACTACTGCATACGCCTGAGCACGGCCAGGTGTCCTTAGCGTGACCCGTGAGCACAGCAGGGCCCGCTGGTCACAAGCGATGGTTTCTGTACCACGGGGGTCTCAGGAAAAGCACCATCCTCCACTATTCGATTCCTGTCCAACGCTGACAGCACCGCTGGGACACTTTAACACAAATCCTGCCTTCTGCTCGTAGAGCAAACCGTGCCCTTGCCATTGAGCTGTTGCAGGATGCGAGGCCTCCCCACGGAGGGTGAACCGGGAAGAAAGGGGCTCCATCTCGCCCTGCACTGCGTTCCGCAGAGCTTGGTACCCCCGGCCTGCCAGGGGCTGGCAAGGCACCCCATGGCCACGCAGGGCTCTGTGCCCCCACACACCCCCCACCCCCCTTTCCACGGAGCCCAAGGGCGCTGCAGCTGCCTGAGCTGGAGGGGCAGCCCGGGACGAGCCCGGTGGGCACGGCCGGCCCCGGGCGGGCTCCCCCCACGCCGCGGGTGGGCGTGCGGAGGTTGCGGTCCCGCAGCGCCCCGCAGGCATCACCCTACCCCGCCCGAGCACATCGGACCCTCCGCGGCTGCGGAGCGCAGCGCCTGGGGTCCCGCCCGGCGAGGACAGGAGCCAAGCGGGGAGACCCTGGGCAGCGTCCCCGCCCCCTGCCCCCACTCGCCTGGTTGGGGTCGGTGGCCCGGAAGACGTGGCAGGCCATGGGGGAGTCGGGGTTGTCGGGCTGCGCCTTGATCAGATAGGCGAAGTAGGTGAGGTCGTGGCTGTTGTGGATGAAGCGGGCGATGTGCTGCGCCTTGTGCTCGAAGATGAAGGCGGCGGGCGCGGGGCTGGCGGGGCGGCCGGGGCCGGCGGCGGGGCCGGGGCTGGCGGGCACGCAGCGCAGCGTGGGCGAGCCCAGCAG